>JBBPBX010111977.1:0-10654 GCA_038048925.1 Garcialebias charrua
ATCTATATCTATATATATATATATCTTATATATATATATATATGAGAGAGAGAGAGAGAGAGAGAAAACAGAAACTTCCAGCGGACTTTGAGGAGAAGGTCGCTAGCTTCCGCGCATTCGTCGCCCGCCAAATTCAGGATCACCACAACTCGCCAGAACAACTTGTTAATATGGATGAAGTTCCACTGACATTCGATTTGCCAATGACGAGAAGTGTGTCTAATAAAGGAGAGAAGAGCGTGTCCATCATGACCACAGGACATGAAAAGACCCACTTCACCGTGGTGCTGCGCAGATGGGGCAAAGCTGCCGCCCATGGTCATCTTCAAGAGGAAAACCATGCCCAAAGAAAGCTTTCTTGCAAGTGTGGTGGTGGAAGTTAACGAGAAAGGGTGGATGGACTCTGGCATGATGAATGTGTGGCTGTCCAGATGTTACACCAAGCGGCCAGACGGTTTTTTTAAAACTAAAAAAAGCTGTTCTGGTCATGGACAGCATGAGAGCCCACATCACGCCAGCTTTTAAGGAAAAAATAAAATCGACCAACTCCATCCCTGCAATCATCCCAGGTGGACTAACCAAGGTTCTCCAGCCCCTGGACATCTCTAGCCGTTTTCGCATTGGCCAGCCCTCAATGATCCGGGCCACCCGCGTTCATTACGCATTTGCCGCAGAGCCGCCTTGAAGTGGGTGGGCAGTTCTCTGGAAGTGGGTGGGGTGCTCTCTTCACGTGGGTGGAGTGTTCGTGTTTTAAGAGAGGAGACTCCGCTAAAAAAAATTGTTAGCTGGATATATATATATATTAGTGTTTCTGAGTTAAATTTTTGTTAATAACTGATCACAAATCAGCTTATGTTACAACGTAAATAACACGAAGCGCACACCCATTTCCGCCTTTCCGCGCGACCTGAATGTCATTAAACAATAACTAATATTGTCTAACTGTTGCGCGCAGCCAGGGTTTTAAAATATAACTAATAATCTCTAACTTCTACGTGCAGCTAAAATGTTAAGAGGAGTGATTCCTATATGGGTAAGGTGGACACCTGAAAATCCAGTCCGCTGTATAGCTCAAAGCGTTAGTGCACTGTCGTTTTGACCCGGCGAAGCGGGTTCGCTTCCCGCCTGGGACAAAGTTATTTTACTTTTTTTTTTTTTATTGGAGTAAATAAAAAGGAGTTTGTTAACCAAACAAACTCCTTTTTATTTAAAAGAAAATGTGAATAAAAAAAAAAAAGTAAAATAACTTTGTACCAGGCGGGAAGCGAACCCGCTTCGCTGGGTCAAAACGACAGTGCTCTAACGCTTTGAGCTATACAGCGGACTGGATTTTCAGGTGTCCACCTTACCCATAGGAAACACTCCTCTTAACATTTTAGCTGCACGTAGAAGTTAGAGATTATTAGTTATATTTTAAAACCCTGGCTGCGCGCAACAGTTAGACAATATTAGTTATTGTTTTAGTTATTGTTTAATGACATTCAAGTCGCGCTGAAAGGCGGAAATGGGTCCGCGCTTCGTTGTTATTTACGTTGTAACATAAGCTGATTTGTGATCAGTTATTAACAAAAATTTAACTCAGAAAAACTAATTCAGCTAACAATTGTTTTAGGGGTTTCTGTAGTTAAATTTGAATGAAATTCAACCCTCGCGCTGAGGTTGTTTGAATGAGTCCCGCCCCTGCTGCAAACAACGAATCAAATGTGAGCAGTACATGACGTCAAACTGGGTCCGTGGGGCTCGGCCCGATAGAACCACGGTGGACATGGTTCCAGAACAACAGTGGATCCCGGGCGGAAAAGGTAAATGCGAACACGCCGAACCCGGGTTAGAAGCTGGGAGAGCCGGGGAGGGCTGGCCAATGCGAAAACGGCTTCTGTGAACAGAAGCTTTAAAGCTGCTTTGCGCCGCTTGTGGGAGCAGTGGATGGGGAGCACAGTTTTACAAAGACAGGCCGCATGCGCCACGCCACGTTCCTGCAGGCGATCGACTGGAATGATAAGGCCTGGAAATCAATTTCCAAAAAAATCATCCATTCTGGATTCATTAAAGCTGGCATAATCCCACGGCCAGCTGGAGCGGCTGCTGAGGACACCGAGAGCGAGGAGGAGGAGGAGGAGGAGGAGGAACAGCCTGGACCTTTGAGTACCGGTGAGCTGGATCGTTTTATGGCTGAACTGTTTGCCAACGACACGGAGGATGAAGACTTTGAAGGTTTTGAATAGTGTAAATAGTGTAAATAATTTGTGTGAATAAAAACTGTAAAAGGTATCTGTTTCTGTCATTTTTATGGGCGGGGTGAGCGTGTATTAATTTTAAAGCCGCTGTATTTATGTTGTTGTAACCGTCAAAGTGCATTTATTAACAAAAATTAAACGAGACACATTAACATACGTATATATTCAGCTAACAAATATATTTTTTGGTGTTTCTGTACGGTAGTTTAATTTTAATTAAATTCAGCTCTCGCTCCAAACCGGGTCTGTTTTCTGGGTGCGCGCATCGTGTTGTTTACGTTCAAAATTCAGCTGATTTGTAATCATTTATTAACAAAAATTAAACCGAGACACGTTAACATATATATTCAGCTAGCAAATATATATTTTTTAGATGTTTCTGTATGGTAGTTTAATTTTAATTAAATTCAGCTCTCGCTCCAAACCGGGTCTGTTTTCTGGGTGCGCACTCGTGTTGTTTACGTTCAAAATTCAGCTGATTTGTAATCGTTTATTAACAAAAATTAAACCGAGACACGTTAACATATATATTCAGCTAACAAATATATTTTTTGGTGTTTCTGTACGGCGGTTTAATTTTAATTTAATTCAG
Organism: Garcialebias charrua; assembly: GCA_038048925.1. Classification (NCBI taxonomy): domain Eukaryota; kingdom Metazoa; phylum Chordata; class Actinopteri; order Cyprinodontiformes; family Rivulidae; genus Garcialebias; species Garcialebias charrua. The sequence continues at coordinate 2,830 of JBBPBX010111977.1, forward strand.
CTCTCGCTCCAAACCGGGCCTGTGGGCCTGTTGTGTGTGTGCGCTGTTGCGGTTCAAAAGTTGAAGGAAGCTCTGAAACGAATGTGCAAGTTATATGCAGGTTTATTGTACATATAAGAATAAACCTTACAGTTTCAAACAGACCTCACTCCGAGCACAAGTCCACACACGAACCTTCAAAGGCGGACCACGGTTTTATACCTCCAGATGACGTCATCACCTCGTGGGACCAATCCTGGGACCGGACCGCCTTGGAAACGCCCTAGAACTTCTTTGGGACTTCCCTACTCTGTACGTGATCCGCCTCTCAGCCAATAAACTATCAGCTTCATATGTAAATCAACAAGTGTTGGGTCTGTTTGTTTTGTGCAGGCGTGTAACTCTTCCCTATTGAAAACAAAGCCCGAGAGAAAAACGTTCTGCCTTGTGTCACATTTCACATTATAAGGCAGAATTAAGTGAATACAAATAATAGAACATAATGGGTGTAATGTAATACTGATAGAAATATATTTCAATTCCCCTTTTGACATGACAAACATCATGTCAACAAAAACCTATATGTACTATGTGTGAATGCAATTAAGAACTGGACACACTTTGGAAAACTCTAACATTACCTCCCCACAGCAATCCTACAGCTAAGTTACCCACCCAGAATATAAAACACCTTATATAAAAATAATCATCAATACTACATGGTAATGTAGCCGGGTCGGGTGTGGTTAAAATTGAGCACTGAAGTTTAAAAGGTTTAAATATACTATTTTAAATAAATAAAATTGGTTAAAATGGTTGTACCTAAAAAGTTACCTTTAAAAGCACGCAGGCCCGTTTGCAGAGGAGGTTTGGGACAAGTTTACACACGCACACCAGTTAAATTGCACAGTAGTTTAATATATAAAATCCTAAATTTAAAATATTTACAGTTTAAAAAGGCTAAAATCCTAAATTTAAAATATTTACAAATTAAAAAGGCAATCAACTCCAATCAACATTTAAAAGTGCAATTATGGCAGTCCATTTAAAACAGGAAAATCACACACAAACATATACACACACACGCACACTTCCTACACCAAACCAGGAGTACCGGTACTGTCACCTCCTGGAGGGATGTGGTAACAGTTCAGAGGACAGTTCAGAGTCCACCCTGGTAGGGTCTGTCGTCCGGAAGAGACGCCACTCGGCAGCCGACGCCTGTTTAGTTGAGCTGGACGTTAGGCCCAACTCAGCCCGCAGGACGCGTGAGCATGGCCCGCCCCACGCCGTCCAGGCAGCGGACACTACTCCAGGACCAGTCAACAGATAATGGGCGACCCAGGTGGAGGCAGAACACCAGTCGGGACAGCCGTAGACGAACACCCAGGACAAATAGCCGACAGAAGGACGCCAAAGGACAAACAGCAATGAACTAAAACAATAAATATTTGACATTAAAATCTAAAAAGTATAAAACAGAGAGATAAAATGGCACTTTTACTCACCACCGAGCTCCACCTCTAGCAGAGAGGGAAGCAGGAAGCTTGGCAGTGGTCACGAGACCAATACAGTACGCTAGCGCGTGACACAGCCAGCATGGATGACGTGTGTCTGGCCTGAGAACTGGGCCCGTTTTAAACAGGAAGCCAGCTCAGACCCACCAATCGCATTGAAGCAACTGTGGTGCGTTTACTGTCCGCAGGACATTATCACATTCACCCCCGCAAACTGAATCGACGTCCCGTCGATGACCCAGCTTGCCACCAGGGTCGAAACACAATGGACATGGCACTCCAAACCCCGAGAGCCACTCCGTAACCAGCGCCACAGTAGAGGCATGCTGGTCTAGTTGGAGTGGCCCACGTGAATCCGGAGAATACCATTCCGTACCCAGGACCTGCACCACAGTAGAGGCACGCTGGTCCCTATTAAAAAATAAATTACAAGCTTAAAAACAGGTGAACCGCTGCTGTTTGTCCTTATCACACACATACACATAAAAACAAATACAAAAATACGAACACAGTAGTAAAAGAGTCCCTCCTCACAACTGCAAAAAGACTTCTAGCAACGCCAAATGTAGCCGGGTCGGGTGTGGTTAAAATTGAGCACTGAAGTTTAAAAGGTTTAAATATACTATTTTAAATAAATAAAATTGGTTAAAATGGTTGTACCTAAAAAGTTACCTTTAAAAGCACGCAGGCCCGTTTGCAGAGGAGGTTTGGGACAAGTTTACACACGCACACCAGTTAAATTGCACAGTAGTTTAATATATAAAATCCTAAATTTAAAATATTTACAGTTTAAAAAGGCTAAAATCCTAAATTTAAAATATTTACAAATTAAAAAGGCAATCAACTCCAATCAACATTTAAAAGTGCAATTATGGCAGTCCATTTAAAACAGGAAAATCACACACAAACATATACACACACACGCACACTTCCTACACCAAACCAGGAGTACCGGTACTGTCACCTCCTGGAGGGATTTGGTAACAGTTCAGAGGACAGTTCAGAGTCCACCCTGGTAGGGTCTGTCGTCCGGAAGAGACGCCACTCGGCAGCCGACGCCTGTTTAGTTGAGCTGGACGTTAGGCCCAACTCAGCCCGCAGGACGCGTGAGCGCGGCCCGCCCCACGCCGTCCAGGCAGCGGACACTAATCCAGGACCAGTCAGCAGATGATGGGCGACCCAGGTGGAGGCAGAACACCAGTCGGGACAGCCGTAGACGAACACCCAGGACAAATAGCCGACAGAAGGACGCCAAAGGACAAACAGCAACGAACTAAAACAATAAATATTTGACATTAAAATCTAAAAAGTATAAAACAGAGAGATAAAATGGCACTTTTACTCACCACCGAGCTCCACCTCTAGCAGAGAGGGAAGCAGGAAGCTTGGCAGTGGTCACGAGACCAATACAGTACGCTAGCGCGTGACACAGCCAGCATGGATGACGTGTGTCTGGCCTGAGAACTGGGCCCGTTTTAAACAGGAAGCCAGCTCAGACCCACCAATCGCATTGAAGCAACTGTGGTGCGTTTACTGTCCGCAGGACATTATCACAGTAATAAAAACTACGTAATAAAATATACTGTGGCCAGCAGAGCCTACATGCTGGAAACGTAATAAGGAACAAATAAAAACTAATAAAAGTAAAGGTAGAAAGTACAAACAAAGAAAACAACCAACAACAAAGAACAAGAAGAAACAGAATAAGAACAAAACAAACAAATAAAGAATAAAACAAACAAAAACAATGAACAAGAATAAAACAGACAAAAACAAACAAGACAAAAATAGATGCAAAAACAAACAAAAAATAACAACAAGTAAGAACCGTGCGGACTGTCCCTCACAAAACACGCCTCTACAGGGTATATGCAGGAATAATGAAGTTAAATTCAATACCTCTAAAAAGGCGTTCAATAAAAATAAAAAAAAAACTGGACTTTAATTTGACTTTATAAATTCAATACTTTCTCAAAAACCCTTAAATTTCCCAAAATTTGATTTATCAACTCTTAACAAACTTCAAAACATTGCATATACTCTGCTCCAGTGTGTGCATTTCTGGTATGTGTTAACCTTAGCAAAGAATATGAACTAGGGTTAGGCCTCTTCATCTTCTTCATCATAGACACCTGTAAATAGCAGTCTATCCTCGGGTGTGGTGCCAAAATCATTAAAACATGCTGCTGTTCAACCCCTCCTGAAAAAACCAAACCTCGACCCGTCAGTATTATCCAATTTCAGGCCTGTCTCCAGACTCCCATTTGTTTCTAAACTTCTAGAGAAAATAGTTGAGTCCCAACTAAAGTGCTTCCTGGAGGATCACGCTATCCCCGAGCTATTCCAGTCTGGCTTCAAATCCCTCCACAGCACTGAGACTGCCCTACTGAAGGTTTTTAACGACATCTTCCTATCCACAGATACTGGTGACTCTGTGCTGCTTGTCCTATTGGACCTCACATCCGCTTTCGACACCATCGACCATGAGATCCTCATTGCTAGGTTGGAGCAGTGGGTGGGCATCTCAGGATCAGCCCTAAACTGGTTCAGATCCTACCTCTCTGACAGGTCTTTTTGTGTGTCCATCAATGATTTTACTTCTGCAGTGGCGGCTCTTAAATGGGGGGTTCCGCAGGGGTCCATCCTGGGTCCTCTCTTGTTCTCCTTATACCTGCTGCCACTCGGTGCTATTTTCCGGAAACACAATATACCTTTCCACTTCTACGCTGATGACTGTCAAATCTACTTCCCCCTAAGACAAAATGGTACAGGCTCTATTCAACCTCTGCTCGACTGCCTGGCTGACATCAGGGACTGGATGGCTTTAAATTTCTTAAGCTTCAATGATAAGAAGTCTGAAGCCATATTGTTCCTTCCCAATGACACAACCTCAAACCACTGCATTGACCTGTCTGCTCTACCCCTGTCCGAAAAACAAAAAGTCAAAAATCTGGGAGTGATAATGGATCCTTCCATGAAACTCAACAGTCATGTAAACATGATCGTCAAATCCTGTTTTTTCCAGCTGAGGCGTCTGTCTAAGCTGAAGCCCATATTATCCAAAAACAACCTGGAGACAGTGATTCACGCATTCATTACATCTAGGCTTGATTACTGCAATTCACTTCTGTTTGGCGTCAGTCAAGCCACCATTGCACGATTACAACTGGTTCAGAACGCAGCTGCCCGATTTTTAACCAGCACACGCAAAAGAGAGCACATTACACCAGTCTTGGCCTCCCTTCACTGGCTACCGGTTCATCTTCGAATCCAATTCAAAATTCTCATGTATGTCTACAAATCGCTGAACAGTCTCGCCCCCGCCTATCTCTCGGATCTGATACACCCATATGTCCCTCCACATGCTTTGAGGTCAGAGGATCAGGTACTCTTAATAGTTCCAGAAACTCGCCTTAAGCGCAAGGGTGACAGGGCGTTCTCTGTAGTGTTGGCTTTGATTCTTATTCGCCCCGAATTCGTTATTTTGGTTTCACTTTGGATCAAAAAGGAGAGATACACTTAAACACGACAGACGCACATAACTTAAAGTTCCAAAAACCAGTTTAATTAATCATAAGTTTAAAAAAGTCACAGAATACATTTGTTCTATTTCTAACAGCCATTACATTTGTTTAAAAGACGTGGACAGTGAGAGAGAGAGGGAGGGGGAAAGGGAGAGAGAGAGAGGGAAAAAGAAAACATACAACCTGATCCGTGGGCTTGCTTCTGCATTGTCTGTTGGAGGATGGAAACTTTTATACTTTTTTACTCTTCTGTGGGGGTTGCCTGCTTTAAACTGACAAGAGGAGTTTTGTTTCAGAGACTGTTGTCCCCCCTTTACTGCCAGAAGAAACAGGAAATACCACTGCCTTCCCTCAGCTTGCTCGGGTCTCCCCAGGCCCCAGGGGGAGGGGCACCGACACATCGATGACTAAAATAAATGTACATTTATTGCTGAGTACTTATAAACACGCACATTCTAGTAAACCACTAAATGACCAATTAGTGTAACTGGACATTAAAGATCATACCCTACACACATATTTAGAGCTGTTCTTGTTACTTTCTAACTGAACAAACATGCAGGGTAAGAGAGGAGGCCTTCAGTAGATTTCCTCACAACTATATATCTTCAAAGTCGTAAAACTGACAGGACAAAGAGGCACCAGCTATATTACCATCCCCAAGCCTCACCAGAACAGATCTGCCTGTGTCCTTTAGTAAATCTTTTTCACTCTACAAAAGAAACTGATCATTTGAACACCGTATGAAAAACCCCTTCGAAATCAATGAAAACACGAAGACAAATATATTTTTTTATTTCACAACAATCCCCCTTTGGACCTCATTCTGCTGAGGTCCATCCCAAAAGAAATAAAATCACATACCTAATAACGCAGCTAAACGCATATATTCACAATATTCAATCAGTTCTTTTCAAAATCCTCCAAGTTGTAGTTTTTTAACAAAAGCAGTTGCCGCATCACTTCAGGATCTATTTTCTCCAGAGCGGACGTGATAAGTATAACCGACAAAGACCTTAAACAAGGCAGGTAGCAGCACCCGCAAGTTATAAGTATGCCTAAGAAAATAGTCAATGATACCATTATAGATACTAACACCTGTTTCCAGGGACCGAAGATCTTTATCAGCCAATTGTCCAGTGGGTCGTCCAGACCCGAATGAATTTATTAATATGCAAATTATAGAATATAAGGAAATATATGCAAACTATGAATGATAATAATAGTAAGCGCTTTAGGAGCAGAATTATAAACCTCAAGTTCCCAAGTTCCTCCTCCAGCAGCAAGGCAGTTGTCTCCCTTGAACACACAAAAATAGAGAAAGAACACCAGATTTATATCACCATCATAGAAACATTAATATACTTTTTGAATTTGCCACACGTACTCAGGGGCATTCCCCTGGCTTTGCTCGGGGAATGTCCTCCTATGTCCTCGAGTTTTCTTCGTGTATGTGAAACTCTAATATGTAATGTTTTTATTGTTCTAGGTGTCTGTTCTATGTGTGGAAATTCCAGCACCGAGTGGCCCCATTAAACAGAGTCCTTCTGGGCCCGCACTCAACTTTACTCAGCTACTTTGGTCTACCAAGGCATGAGAGTTCGAATGCGACCTCTTCTTGTTGTCCAGCCCAATCCTTTAGCTCCTTCCTGGTTCACGGGCTGAAGCACACTGAACCGTGTGGATCCCCTGGCATTGACACGCACTGCCTGTGGTGTGCGTTCAGCGACCCCACACGGGTCCTTCCTGACCAGGGCTGTCTGATCTTGCCTCCCCGGGACTCCGTTGAGAAAACCCCCTCAGCTGGAGCATTTCCAGGAACCACCTATCATAAACAGAATGTGCCACAACAAACAACACCCAATAAATTATAAATCAGTAGTACAATGAATGATTCATGCATGTTAGTTGGGTTTGGAAGAGACTTAATCTTCATTAGGGTTAATTATGAGTAGTTTTAAGGCGGTTCATACTTACAAAAATACTGTACCTTTTCACTCAGCTTATAGCAGAAATTACACACATAACAATAACATCACAAGCGGCGGCAGAGCATAATTAAAAAAAATAACATAGCAAGCGGCGGCAGAGCATAATTCTAAACAATAACATAGCAAGCGGCGGCAGAGCATAATTCACAAAACATTGTACACCTGTGGTTCTATACACCTTTTTCCTGAGTCAATAAGTCACATGTCGTCCAGTCAAGTCAATTGCTATAATTCTACAGAACCATCATATTTCTAAACACCCTCTGATCAGGTCCACTTCAGGTTTGAGTGGTTTGAGCCTGCAGGCCAGGAAACATTTCCAAGGGGCGTCCCCCATCCTGCTTCACACACATTTCACAGAGGGAAAAAAAACAGTGTTGTTAATTGCTCATTTGAAATATGCTTGCATCAATACTCCTTCCTCCATGACATGATTAAAGAAAATAAAACGTTCAAGACCGATGCCGCCTCAATATCAACGCAAGTGAACTTTGTTTATAACGCCAATTTATCAGTTATCCTTATTATTCTTTGTATACTAAAATGTATTTACCATCTTTTAGTTAATTAGTTATTTCTAGGAACATTTGTCAACCTAGTTGTTTCTAGGAAACATTTACAATCTAGTTATTTCTAATTAGTTATTTCTAGGGACCAATTCCAACCTCTCTATTTTTAGAAACATCTGTCAGCCCCTTAACCCCCTTTTGAAACAAAACTCTACCTTGTTTCAATTATGCCAAAGTTATTTGGTTAATAAATTGGAAATTGTGTCTAAATTTACCATCCTTTAACCTAAGCACTAGTGTCAGAT
>JBBPBX010111978.1:0-10654 GCA_038048925.1 Garcialebias charrua
CAAATAGGATGAAGTAAATGCATAACCACAGAATCAAACACCACACAAATGTAAAGGCTTACCAAAAATGGGTGCTTCCAAAAAACTTATCTGTGCCAAACATGCTCAAGTACAGAATCTAAAAACACCACACAAAGCACAATACTGTACTTCCCAAAAGTGGGTGCCGTCAAAAACTCCTCTGGGCTAAACATCACGTTCAAACTACAGAATTAAAACACTACGCACAGAAATAAGTCAATGTACACACTAAAGTTAGGCACTAAGCAAACAATTTACTCACACCACATCAGTTGTCATCTGAGGAGAGTCAATACCAAGTCTAATTTCCTTTAAACTGACCTCAGCCTGCAACACCAATTTGCATTGTTCAAAACACAGCTCTTTTTCTCTCAAAACAATCCGACTAATTTCAACTTCAAGTTCCCTCAAACGTACCGGATCATGCATCCCCGAAGCTTTTGATGGAGATCCCTCAGGACTCTTAGAAAAAATCGATGCAGGAAAAGCCCAATCTGAACTAACCCTGTCAACAACTCCCCTTCAATTGTTCCTCTTTTAGCACGACTGGCAACAGAAACTTTAAAATGATCGGCCACAGACAGCAGTTGCTCCATCGTACAGGTTTTTAAGGTATCTAACACACTGACATACAAACACACTGACATATAAACACAATGACACACAAACATACTGACACACGAACACACTGACATACAAACACACTGACAACATACACCCTGACATACAACCACACTGGCATACAAACACACTGACACATACACCCTGACATACAAACACACTGACACAAGAACACACTGAAATACAAACACACTGAAACACAAACACACTGACACACATACACACTGACACACATACACACTGACACACTGACACATTGATACACAAACACACTGACATACAAACACACTGACACACAAACACACTGACATACAAACACACTGACATACAAACACTGACATACAAACACACTGACACACAAACACACTGACACACAAACACACTGACATACAACTACACTGACATACAAACACACTGACACAAAATCGCACTGACACACAAACACACTGACATGCAAATGCACTGACACACAAACACACTGACTTGCAACTACACTGACATACAAACACACTGACACACAAACAAACTGACTTGCAACCACACAGACATACAAACACACAGACACAAAATCACATACGCAATGACACACATACACACTGACACACAAACACACTTACACAAACACACTGACACAAACACACTGACACAAACACACAAGCGCTCTGACACATATATAGACTGACATACAAAAACACTGACTTAGATGCGCACTGACACACAACCACACTGACACACCAACATACTGACATACAAACACACTGACATACAAACACACTGGCACAAAAACACACTGACATACAAACACACTGACACACAAAGGCACTGGAACACAAACAAACTGACACACAAACAAACTGACATACTAACACACTGACACTCAAACACACTAACTGTTTGAGATTGGCATCTGGAGAGTACGCTGGTGTGATGTCGTGATGTCGCCGCTTCTCCACGCTAAATAGTTATTTTACTGTTGCTATTTTTTGGGACATTTTTAGACATTTATCTGGACCTATTTTGTTCAGTGGTTTTTTTAATTAAGGACTTTACGGACAGCTTAGCTAGCACTTCCTAACCGGAATTTGGGCTGTCTACCTCCTGTCAAACTCCTGCACGAACTTGCTTCAAGAACTACGTAGCTGCAATTATTGTTTCACTCACCTACTGCCTGTCAACCTCCTGTGTCATCTGGACTGTCCTGGATTTTCTCCTGTGCTCCTCTTCACGATATGCTCAACCAAGTTACATTTCACTGCTTCTTGGTTATTTCTCTCGGAGCCGTGGGTCTGCTGTTAGCGGCTAGCTCTGTGCTAGCTTCCCCCGGCTTGGTGGACGCGATGTTGACATATTCCGCTTCGCAGCTGCTTGAACTTAACAACTGCTCCATTCCTCCTTCTGTTTCCACCATCAAACAACTGGGACTTTTGCGTGGACCTCGTTATATCCACAGAAGCTCTCCGAAGATATCCATATACTCTGGGCAGGCTGGCTCTGGGTCTCTCCCGTGTGTCTGGTCCAGGAGACGTGTCGCACCTCGACGACGTCATCAGAACGCTGCGTCTGTAGTCCCTTGTAGTCCACAGTGCACGAAGTGGCAAGGAAAACGTGGAGTGGACTTCAGTCTGCTGAAACCAGTTCAAAAGGCTTCAACACCAACTGGTATTAAATTAGAACTTTTCAATGTGCAGTCACTATCCAACAAATCATGCCTAATTCACGATCACGTTCTGGAGAAGAACTTGGACCTCATGTGTCTTACAGAAACTTGTCATCAACCAGATGTCTACAGTTCTCTAAATAAAGCTTGTCCCTCTGGATACAGTTATCTACAGAGAGCCCGCAGCACTGGCCGCGGTGGTGGTCTGGCTGTAATCTACCGCAATAATTTAAAATGGACACATCTGGCTTCTCAGGACTTTTCCTCTTTTGAAAGTTTGGCCTTCAACTTCAAAGCACCACTCCTGATGTACGTTATATTGATTTATAGACCTCCCAAACTGCATGTTTCATTTAGCTCAGAGATGCATGACCTCCTCACTTTTTTCTGCACCTCCCCTGTAAAAACTATTTTTCTTGGCGATTTAAATATCCACATGGACAATTCCTCTTCCCCTCTGGCAACAGATTTTAAGTCTCTTTTGGACTCTCTCAATCTCACCCAACATGTGGACGCCCCTACGCACAACAGGGGGCATACTCTGGATTTGGTGATTACAGACACTGTACTCATCAATAACTTATCTGTATATGACCTGGGTGTCTCGGACCACAGTGTCATCTCTCTGGAAGTGCCTTCAACTTCGCCTGCTTCAAACCCAAAATGACCTATTCAGTTCCGGGACTTTAAAAACATTTCCCCTGATGTTCTGTCCCCTGATCTTCACGTCCTGACCGTTGTCAATCATTCATCTGCAAATGACTCTGTGGATTACAACAACCGATCTCTCCGGGAGCTCCTGGACCTACACGCTCCCTTGAAGACAAGACTGGTGTCTTTCTCCCATTCAGCCCCCTGGTACACTGATGAGCTGTGCAGGATGAAGGCAACTGGTTGTGCTATTGAGAGACGTGTAAAATCATCTGGTCTCTCTGTACATAAGCAGGCATACAAAGAACATCAGAAAGCATATGCCTATTCTCTTAAAGAAGCACGCTCCAAATATTATTCCAACATCATCAACACCTGCCCTGATAACTCTAAACAGCTCTTCTCCACAATAACTCATCTGCTTAACATTGGAAAACCCAGGAAATTCATACTACTATTAGAACTACTGTGAGTTTGTCAAATGACAATTTTAAAGTATTCTTCCATTAGGTGTCTTGGCCCCTGGGGCTGGAGATCTTTGTTTGTGGGTAAACATCCCCTCCTGAGAATCTTCTCCTGCTTATCCTCTCCAGTAGGACATAACAAAAGATCACTCCCTCACACAGAGAATATTCATTAACATACTCCCCCCACAAATAACCCCCACATTCCAACAGCATTTTTCTTCTTCAGAGAAAGTTGCTTTCACCAGAGAGAGACTTATTGCTTTGTAGGTGGGGGGGGGGGGGGTTCTTACAAGCGTTGATCAAAAATAATTTTACACTGAATTTTATTTGTTGTTTTTTTTCATTCAACCTTTATTTAGTCAGGTAAATCTTATTGAGCCTCGAGGCCAATGATACAAATACATTAAACAATAAACAATAGAAAAGTAGCAAAAGTAGCAAAAACATCCATCCATCCATCCATCCATTTTCGTCCGCTTATCCGGGGTCGGGTCGCGGGGGTAGCAGCCTAAGTAGGGAGGCACAGACTTCCCTCTCCCCAGCCACTTGAAGCAGCTCCTCTGGGGGAATCCCAAGGCGTTCCCAGGCCAGCCGAGAAACATAGTCCCTCCAGCGTGTCCTGGGTCTTCCTCTGGGTCTCCTCCCGGTGGGACATGCCTGGAACACCTCACCAGGGAGGCGTCCAGGAGGCATCCTAACCAGATGCCCGAGCCACCTCAACTGGCTCCTCTCGATGTGGAGAAGCAGCGGCTCTACTCCGAGTCCCTCCCGGATGACTGAGCTTCTCACCCTATCTCTAAGGGAGAGTCCAGACACCCTGCGGAGAAAACTCATTTCAGCCGCTTGTATCAGAGATCTCGTTCTTTCGGTCACAACCCAAAGCTCATGACCATAGATGAGGGTGGGAACGTAGATCGATCGGTAAATTGAGAGCTTTGCCTTTCGACTCAGCTCTCTCTTCACCACGACAGACCGGTACAGCGCCCGCTTCACTGCGGAAGTCACAGATACAAGGTGTTTCCTAGCATTCAGTGTTAGACATGACATGTTATAATAATAATAATAATAATAATAATAATGAATTCAATTTATAACGCATCTTTCATTAATGAAAATCTCAAAGCGTTACAAGGTGCAACAGAATTAAATGTCAATAAAACAAATAATAAAACAATTAAAATCAATAACAGTATCAGCTAAGATCAAAAGTAGAATCATGAGGAGGTAGAGTATGCTCGGTTGAAAAGAAAGGTCAGGTATAACAACAAAAATGGCTAGTTTTAGCAGTTTTTCCTGTCATTTCCTTTGCAAATGTGTGAATACTATAACAAATAGCAGGAGTAAAACATATTTTAACTTTATTTATTAGAAGTAGGATATTTAATTTACTTATATACATATAAATATATATATATATATATATATATATATATATATATATATATATATATACATATATATATATATATATATATGTATATATATATATATATATATATATATATATATATATATATATATATATATATATATATATATATATATATATATATATATATATATATATATATATATATATATGGTAAATGGAGCTTATTTATATAGCGCTTTCCAGCCCCCTGTGAGGAGCCCCAAAGCGCTTCACAATACCAACCATCCACCCATTCATACACACATTCATACACCGGTAGTGGTAGCCTGTCTCACCTAATGAGCTTGTTTGATTCAAAATGGCCACCTCACCTAATGAGCTTGTTTGATCCAAAATGGCCGCCTCACCTAATGAGCCTGTTTGATCCAAAATGGCCACCACACCTAATGAGCTTGTTTGATCCAAAATGGCTGCCTCACCTAATGAGCATGTTTGATTCAAAATGACCGCCTCACCTAATGAGCTTGTTTGATTCAAAATGGCCACCCAAAATGGCCACCTCATCTAATTAGCTAGTTTGATACAAGCTAGTTTGATACAAGCTAGTTTGCTAGCCTAATCCACGCCAACAGAATGATCTCATATACATACCAATGGCTGCAAAAATGCTAATGTGATACAAGCTAGTTTGATACAAGCTAGTTTGCTAGCCTCTTTGATCCAAAATGGCCACCTCACCTAATGAACTTGTTTGATCCAAAATGGCCGTCTCACCTAATGAGCTTGTTTGATTCAAAATGGCCGCCTCACCTAATGAGCTTGTTTGATTCAAAATGGCTTCCTCACCGGAGAAGCAGCGGCTCTACTCTGATAGTGTTAACTTTGTTTTTAAATGAATTAAATTTTTACAAGCTAGTTTGATACAAGCTTGTTTGATCCAAAATGGCCGCCTCACCTAATGACCATGTTTGATTCAAAATGGCCACCTCACCTAATGAGCATGTTTGATTCAAAATGACCGTCTCACCTAATAAGCTTGTTTGATTCAAAATGGCCACCCAAAATGACCGCCTCACCTAATTAGCTAGTTTGATACAAGCTAGTTTGATACAAGCTAGTTTGCTAGCCTAATCCACACCAACAGAATGACCTCATATACATACCAATGGCTGCAAAAATGCTAATGTGATACAAGCTTTGTTTGATACAAGCTAGTTTGCTAGCCTGTTTGATCCAAAATGGCCGCCTTACCTAATGAGCTTGTTTGATCCAAAATGGCCACCTCACCTAATGAGCTTGTTTGATTCAAAATGGCCACCTTACCTAATGAGCTTGTTTGATTCAAAATGGCCTCCTCACCTAATGAGCTTATTTGATCCAAAATGGCCGCCTCACCTAATGAGCTTGTTTGATCCAAAATGGCCACCTCACCTAATGAGCTTGTTTAAATCAGAATGGCTGCCTCACCTAATGAGCTTGTTTGATTCAAAATGGCCGCCTCACCTTATAAGCTTGTTTTATCCAAAATGGCCACCTCACCTAATGAGCTTGTTTGATCCAAAATGGCCGCCTCACCTAATGAGCTTGTTTGATCCAAAATGGCCGCCTCACCTAATGAGCTTGTTTGATCCAAAATGGCCGCCTCACCTAATGAGCATATTTGATTCAAAATGGCCGCCTCACCTTATGAGCTTGTTTGATCCAAAATGGCCGCCTCACCTAATGACCATGTTTGATTCAAAATGGCCGCCTCACCTAATGAGCATGTTTGATTCAAAATGACCGCCTCACCTAATAAGCTTGTTTGATTCAAAATGGCCACCTGACCTAATTAGCTAGTTTGATACAAAATGCCCCCAAGGCATCCTCTACGCCAACAGAATGGCCTCATATACATACCAATGGCTGCAAAAATGCTAATTCAAGTTGTCATTTGACAAACCCATGGGAAGTCTAGGTAGAATGTCAAATGACAAACTCCCATGGGAAGTCTAGGTAGTATGTCAAATGACAAAAGCTTTGGTAGTACTCCCATTAAACAAACTCCTGAGGAATCTGTTCAAAAATGCAACCTGTTCCTTTCATCATTTAAAAACAAAGTTAACACTATCAGATCTCAGCTCCGCAACATCCCTGATCTTCGTTTACCATCTACCCGTCTGCATCTGGGTCCCTGAGCAGCTTTGATGAAGTTGTTCAGAGTGAGGTGGAGGCCATCATCAAGAAAATGAAGCCTTCATCCTGCGCCCTGGATCCCTTCCCCTCGTCTCTCATAAAATCCAATCACTCTGCAATTAGCCCATTAATCACACAAATAATAAATAAGTCTCTACAATCTGGTCATGTTCCACTGCCTCTAAAAACTGCCATCATTAGGCCTCTTCTGAAAAAATCTAATTTGGATCCCGACATTTTTTCTAATTACCGCCCAATTTCCCACCTCCCATTTCTGTCTAAAGTGCTGGAAAAAGCAGTTGCTGCTCAGCTGCAGGACCACCTACAGCAACACTCTCTGTATGAGAAGTTCCAGTCTGGATTCAGAGTAGCTCACAGTACTGAGACTGCATTGCTGAGAGTTACAAATGATGTCCTCATGGCTGCTGACACTGGTTCTCCCTCCATCCTTGTCTTCCTTGACCTCACTGCAGCTTTCTACACTGTGGACCATAATATCCTCCTCCTCCTTCATGTGGAGGTCGGTCTTTGTGACACTTTCCTGGAATGGTTCAAATCTTTCCTCTCCAATAGGCTGGAATGTGTTAGTCTTGGCAATGCCACTTCCTAGACAGTCGGTGTCTCCTGTGGTGTCCCTCAAGGGTCAGTTCTGGGGCCCCTGCTGTTTTCCCTTTACATGCTGCCTTTAGGTCAAATTATTAATCAGTTCAACATTTCTTTTCACTGCTATGCCGACGATACACAGCTTTACATCAGGACTGGAGCATCCTCATCATCCCCATCTCCATCTTCACTCACTGCCCTCTCTACCTGCCTGGAGGAAATAAGGGCATGGATGAATCAGAACTTTCTTCAATTAAACTGCTCCAAGACTGAGGCCATAATGATTGGCACCCCTCACCAGATACAAACATCAACTTTAACAACAATCTCCTTCTCTGGTCAAGACATCCCCTCTCCACCTCTGTTACAAATCTTGGAATAAAAATGGACTCTCATCTTACATTTGAAAATCACATTAAGCATCTGTTTAAAGCTGGGGTATGTAAGATTGTAATGTAGTCTGTAACTTTTCAAACAATATATATTTTAACATATTTCTTCACTCTGTCACTAGATTGATGTTAGAGAGGTAATCTCTGAAAAAAAAAAAAAAAATATTGTCCCCTTGCTTCTCCAGGTGGTAAATAAGCATTTCTAAAAAGAAAAAGTGACCCGCCATTTTCCAGCCAATAAAAACAAAGTTTGTAACCAGCCAATAAAAACCGAGCTTGAATTTGAATCAGCCAATAAAAACAGAGCTTGAATTCAAATTTCAACAGACCACAAGGGGGCAGAGCCATATATGGCTCTGAGGGGGAGGGATCAGAATGCTTTGCTTGTTGAAATTTTTCTAAGTGCTGCTCTTCTACAGAAACTGCAGACTGAACCTTTAAAACTTGCTTCTTCCATCTTCGAAACATCTCCAGAATTCGCCCATCTCTGACTTTTTCTGATGCTGAGAAACTCGTCCATGCCTTTGTCTCCTCCAGGCTCGACTACTGCAACTCCCTTTTTATTGGAATCCCTGGCAAAAATCTTCAGAAGCTTCAATATATTCAAAACAGTGCAGCAAGGATTTAATTGAGAGCTCGTAAATTTGAACATATTACACCCATTCTCCATAACCTCTAGGCATGTAACGGTTGTAATGGGTTTACCGAACCGTATCGGTACACCACGTTCGGTTCGGTCCACCTGCGTACCGTTTCGGTTATTTTTTCACTCATTAAACGTTCTTAACAGGGGAATATATGCACCGCGGAACAAAATTTCCTGGGCGCGTTTCAGCACAGACCTATTTTCGCGTGGCACGCGCAGCATTTAGCCGTTAGCATCTCGTGCGGTCTCCTGTTTTTGAACATTATAGCTTTCTTCAAAAGATGAGCGCACGCGCAGCTTGTGTGGACTTTGATTCATGAAGACTCTGCAGCAGCTGAGTGCGTGACGCAGCAGCAACACGTCACGTGAACGCGCTGGAAACTGTCATCTGAACGTGAACAGCAGCTGTATTAAAACTACTTCAACCGAACGTGAATGAAGAGCTGTATTAAAACTTCATCTGAACGTGAACAGCAGCTGCATTAAAACGCCTTCATCAGGTAATCACAGCGGTCCCGAGCAATAACACAAGCTGTATGAGTTTTTAAATCTCTGAATCTGTCTGAACGTTGTTATATGCGCAGGGTTTAAAGTTACTGAGCGTCGCTATGAGACATTCATCACGTCAACACTTCAAAAAGTTCAGCTCTTTATGAAAAAACTAACTGATGTTGTCAACAACAAGCCCTGGACCAGATTAAAGCCCTGCCTGCCATGATGATGAAGAGTGAGAGATTCAATTGTTCAAGAGGTATTGTTTTATTATTATCTAAATAATCTTTTTTTTTTAAATCATAATCTTATTAACTTGTTTTTTTTAAATCTCTTTTGTTTTTTATTTCCAGTCTGTGACAGAGGTAAATCCACCTGCAGCTAAGTGATGACTGAACTGAACTCTGAACTGTTCCCACAGTCCCACCAAGAAGAAGTTGTGAGTACAGTAATGAGGAAAAATACAGCCACACTGCTGCTACTGGACAAAAACTTGATTAGTTAGATTGTAAACAGTCTGTTGCTGCTTATTGTTCTGACTGTTATTGTATTTATTAAGATTTTTATTATTGTTAGTATAGTTTATTTATTGTAGAGTGCTGTTTATTTAAAATCAGAGTCAGAGTCAGAGAGTCTTTATTGTCATTTGCACCGCATGTGGTACATGTGATGAAAACGAGATTATGTACACGGGGTCCCAGTTACATCCAACAACAAATGCAAGAGAAAAACAGTAATAACATCTAGAATTAACTAAGAAAAACATCAACTAGTAATACACTAAGCCCTAATATAGTGGAAAAACATCATTATAAACAGCAGCACGAACATGAGTCTGTATGAGCAGATGGTCACAGATGAACACAGCAACAAGAAAACAGATCAGCATCAGCATGATGTGATATTTTGCAGTGTTTATTTTTTATTTATTTATTCATGAGTCTAACAGCCTCAGGGTAGAAGCTGTTCCTCAGTCTAGTGGTTCTACATTTGATGCTCCTCAACCTCCGTCCTGAGGGGAGTGGGGCAAAGAGTGTGTGTGCTGGGTGAGTGAGGTCTTTCATGATGCAGGTGGCTCTTTTCCTGCATCTGGAGGTGTAAATGTCTGTGATGGTGGGGAGACTGACTCCGACAGACCTCTGTGCAGCCTTCACCACTCTCTGTAGAGCTTTCCTCTCTGCAACTGTGCAGCCTCCATGCCACACGTTGATGCTGGAGCACAGGACGCTCTCCACTGCACACCTGTAGAACGAGGTGAGAACTGGGCTGCTCAGACCAGCACGTCTCAGTCGTCTGAGGAAGTAGAGTCTTTGATGACCTTTCTTGATCAGGCTGGTGGTCATCCAAATGGGTCACTTTTATTTATTACTACAATACAATACAAACATATTTTTGGCACATTTTCAAAATAAAAATTTTGTAAGTCTTTATTTTGTAAAAAAAAAAATAAAAAAAAATTTGTACCGAAAAAACCCGAAAATAAACCGAACCGAGCTCTCCTTGTAGTTGAACCGAACCGAAATGTGATTTTAGCGTACCGTTACACCCCTAATATAT
>JBBPBX010111979.1:0-10654 GCA_038048925.1 Garcialebias charrua
ATATGTATATTTGTGTGTATGTATATGACATAGATATCAATTATATAAATAATGCAGGGATTGTTAAGTATGACTTCAATATTATTAGTCACAGTTTTTTAATTTATAGTTTTCTTTCATTCAGCTAATTTTAATTTCATCTTAGTCCACCTATCATGAGAGGAGTTTTGTAAATACTCTGTCCATTTATCTTTCCTTTATGTGAGATGGATACTTGGGCCAAAAACAAACAATCATGTAATGTTTATTGGTTTACATGTGACAGCAGCTATCATCAAAATGTAGAATTTCCTCTAAATATAAGTATAAATGATCTCTTACAGATGTCATGTGAACACGTCCAGAGTCAGGAGATCGCAGGTAGCCAGAAGCACGATCAACTTCCTTTAAACACGAATACCAAGGTACATTTTAGTTCTTGTGTTCCTAAACAGAATTACTTGCTACGTGTGGTTTCATCAACCTTAATGTTCAATTAGGTGTGTATAGGAGTGTACTATGGTTTTTATGGACAGTTGTTTGTTTGGACAGTCAGACGCTATAAACAATCAGACAATCAATCAGATAACAGCTCATTACTGTCCTGACAAAACATTGTCCTTAAAAACCACAAAACAGTCACACACACAAACACACACAACTTCAGTTGAACATGTTATATTTACATGTATATGTCTATCTGTACATTATATGTATATGCATATATATACATGTATATGTTTATGCATATATACATCTATATGTTTATGCATATGTACATATATGCATATTTTTGTATATATACATATATGCATTTACATGTTTAAATGCATTTGCATATACAGTACATGTATATATGCACTTACATATACATGTATATATGCACTTACATATACATGTATATATGCACTTATATATACATGTAATAGGCATGTAAATATAACATGTTCAACTCAAATTGTGTGTGTTTGTGTGTGTGACTGTTTTGTGGTTTCTAAGGACAGTGTTTTGTCAGGACAGTAATGAGCTGTTATCTGATTGTCTGATTACTGTATAGCGTATTGCTGTCCTGACAAAACACTGTCCTTAAAAACCACAAAACGGTCACACACACAAACACACACAACTTCAGTTGAACATGTTATATTTACATGTATATGTCTATCTGAACATTATATGTATATGCATATATATACATGTATATGTTTATGCATATATACATCTATATGTTTATGCATATGTACATATATGCATATTCTTGTATATATACATATATGCATTTACATGTTTAAATGCATTTGCATATACAGTACATGTATATATGCACTTACATATACATGTATATATGCACTTACATATACATGTATATATGCACTTATATATACATGTAATAGGCATGTAAATATAACATGTTCAACTCAAATTGTGTGTGTTTGTGTGTGTGACTGTTTTGTGGTTTCTAAGGACAGTGTTTTGTCAGGACAGTAATGAGCTGTTATCTGATTGTCTGATTATAGCGTATTGCTGTCCTAACAAACCACTGTCCATTAAAACCACAAAACAGTCACACACACAAACACACACAATTTTAGTAGAACATGTTATATTTACATGTATATGTCTATCTGTACAGTATATGCATATATATACATGTATATGCATATATGTATATACACTGTACAGTACATGAATATGCATTTATGATATGCTTATATACATGTATATATGTATATTTGTGTGTATGTATATGACATAGATATCAATTATATAAATAATGCAGGGATTGTTAAGTATGACTTCAATATTATTAGTCACAGTTTTTAAATTTATAGTTTTCTTTCATTCAGCTAATTTTAATTTCATCTTAGTCCACCTATCATGAGAGGAGTTTTGTAAATACTCTGTCCATCCATCTTTCCTTTATGTGAGATGGATACTTTGGCCAAAAACAAACAATCATGTAATGTTTATTGGTTTACATGTGACAGCAGCTATCATCAAAATGTAGAATTTCCTCTAAATATAAGTATAAATGATCTCTTACAGATGTCATGTGAACACGTCCAGAGTCAGGAGATCGCAGGTAGCCAGAAGCACGATCAACTTCCTTTAAACACGAATACCAAGGTACATTTTAGTTCTTGTGTTCCTAAACAGAATTACTTGCTACGTGTGGTTTCATCAACCTTAATGTTCAATTAGGTGTGTATAGGAGTGTACTATGGTTTTTATGGACAGTTGTTTGTTTGGACAGTCAGACGCTATAAACAATCAGACAATCAATCAGATAACAGCTCATTACTGTCCTGACAAAACACTGTCCTTAAAAACCACAAAACAGTCACACACACAAACACACACAACTTCAGTTGAACATGTTATATTTACATGTATATGTCTATCTGTACATTATATGTATATGCATATATATACATGTATATGTTTATGCATATATACATCTATATGTTTATGCATATGTACATATATGCATATTCTTGTATATATACATATATGCATTTACATGTTTAAATGCATTTGCATATACAGTACATGTATATATGCACTTACATATACATGTATATATGCACTTACACATACATGTAAATAGGCACTTACATATACGTGTAATAGGCATGTAAATATAACATGTTCAACTCAAATTGTGTGTGTTTGTGTGTGTGACTGTTTTGTGGTTTCTAAGGACAGTGTTTTGTCAGGACAGTAATGAGCTGTTATCTGATTGTCTGATTACTGTATAGCGTATTGCTGTCCTGACAAAACACTGTCCTTAAAAACCACAAAACAGTCACACACACAAACACACACAACTTCAGTTGAACATGTTATATTTACATGTATATGTCTATCTGTACATTATATGTATATGCATATATATACATGTATATGTTTATGCATATATACATCTATATGTTTATGCATATGTACATATATGCATATTCTTGTATATATACATATATGCATTTACATGTTTAAATGCATTTGCATATACAGTACATGTATATATGCACTTACATATACATGTATATATGCACTTACACATACGTGTAATAGGCATGTAAATATAACATGTTCAACTCAAATTGTGTGTGTTTGTGTGTGTGACTGTTTTGTGGTTTCTAAGGACAGTGTTTTGTCAGGACAGTAATGAGCTGTTATCTGATTGTCTGATTACTGTATAGCGTATTGCTGTCCTGACAAAACACTGTCCTTAAAAACCACAAAACAGTCACACACACAAACACACACAACTTCAGTTGAACATGTTATATTTACATGTATATGTCTATCTGTACATTATATGTATATGCATATATATACATGTATATGTTTATGCATATATACATCTATATGTTTATGCATATGTACATATATGCATATTTTTGTATATATACATATATGCATTTACATGTTTAAATGCATTTGTATATACAGTACATGTATATATGCACTTACATATACATGTATATATGCACTTACATATACATGTATATATGCACTTACATATACATGTAATAGGCATGTAAATATAACATGTTCAACTCAAATTGTGTGTGTTTGTGTGTGTGTGACTGTTTTGTGGTTTCTAAGGACAGTGTTTTGTCAGGACAGTAATGAGCTGTTATCTGATTGTCTGATTACTGTATAGCGTATTGCTGTCCTGACAAAACACTGTCCTTAAAAACCACAAAACGGTCACACACACAAACACACACAACTTCAGTTGAACATGTTATATTTACATGTATATGTCTATCTGAACATTATATGTATATGCATATATATACATGTATATGTTTATGCATATATACATCTATATGTTTATGCATATGTACATATATGCATATTCTTGTATATATACATATATGCATTTACATGTTTAAATGCATTTGCATATACAGTACATGTATATATGCACTTACATATACATGTATATATGCACTTACATATACATGTATATATGCACTTATATATACATGTAATAGGCATGTAAATATAACATGTTCAACTCAAATTGTGTGTGTTTGTGTGTGTGACTGTTTTGTGGTTTCTAAGGACAGTGTTTTGTCAGGACAGTAATGAGCTGTTATCTGATTGTCTGATTATAGCGTATTGCTGTCCTAACAAACCACTGTCCATTAAAACCACAAAACAGTCACACACACAAACACACACAATTTTAGTAGAACATGTTATATTTACATGTATATGTCTATCTGTACAGTATATGCATATATATACATGTATATGCATATATGTATATACACTGTACAGTACATGAATATGCATTTATGATATGCTTATATACATGTATATATGTATATTTGTGTGTATGTATATGACATAGATATCAATTATATAAATAATGCAGGGATTGTTAAGTATGACTTCAATATTATTAGTCACAGTTTTTAAATTTATAGTTTTCTTTCATTCAGCTAATTTTAATTTCATCTTAGTCCACCTATCATGAGAGGAGTTTTGTAAATACTCTGTCCATCCATCTTTCCTTTATGTGAGATGGATACTTTGGCCAAAAACAAACAATCATGTAATGTTTATTGGTTTACATGTGACAGCAGCTATCATCAAAATGTAGAATTTCCTCTAAATATAAGTATAAATGATCTCTTACAGATGTCATGTGAACACGTCCAGAGTCAGGAGATCGCAGGTAGCCAGAAGCACGATCAACTTCCTTTAAACACGAATACCAAGGTACATTTTAGTTCTTGTGTTCCTAAACAGAATTACTTGCTACGTGTGGTTTCATCAACCTTAATGTTCAATTATGTGTGTATAGGAGTGTACTATGGTTTTTATGGACAGTTGTTTGTTTGGACAGTCAGACGCTATAAACAATCAGACAATCAATCAGATAACAGCTCATTACTGTCCTGACAAAACACTGTCCTTAAAAACCACAAAACAGTCACACACACAAACACACACAACTTCAGTTGAACATGTTATATTTACATGTATATGTCTATCTGTACATTATATGTATATGCATATATATACATGTATATGTTTATGCATATATACATCTATATGTTTATGCATATGTACATATATGCATATTCTTGTATATATACATATATGCATTTACATGTTTAAATGTATTTGCATATACAGTACATGTATATATGCACTTACATATACATGTATATATGCACTTACACATACATGTAAATAGGCACTTACATATACGTGTAATAGGCATGTAAATATAACATGTTCAACTCAAATTGTGTGTGTTTGTGTGTGTGACTGTTTTGTGGTTTCTAAGGACAGTGTTTTGTCAGGACAGTAATGAGCTGTTATCGGATTGTCTGATTACTGTATAGCGTATTGCTGTCCTGACAAAACACTGTCCTTAAAAACCACAAAACAGTCACACACACAAACACACACAATTTTAGTAGAACATGTTATATTTACATGTATATGTCTATCTGATATGCATATATACATTTATATGCATATATGTATATACACTGTACAGTACATGAATATGCATTTATGATATGCTTATATACATGTATATATGTATATTTGTGTGTATGTATATGACATAGATATCAATTATATAAATAATGCAGGGATTGTTAAGTATGACTTCAATATTATTAGTCACAGTTTTTAAATTTATAGTTTTCTTTCATTCAGCTAATTTTAATTTCATCTTAGTCCACCTATCATGAGAGGAGTTTTGTAAATACTCTGTCCATCCATCTTTCCTTTATGTGAGATGGATACTTTGGCCAAAAACAAACAATCATGTAATGTTTATTGGTTTACATGTGACAGCAGCTATCATCAAAATGTAGAATTTCCTCTAAATATAAGTATAAATGATCTCTTACAGATGTCATGTGAACACGTCCAGAGTCAGGAGATCGCAGGTAGCCAGAAGCACGATCAACTTCCTTTAAACACGAATACCAAGGTACATTTTAGTTCTTGTGTTCCTAAACAGAATTACTTGCTACGTGTGGTTTCATCAACCTTAATGTTCAATTAGGTGTGTATAGGAGTGTACTATGGTTTTTATGGACAGTTGTTTGTTTGGACAGTCAGACGCTATAAACAATCAGACAATCAATCAGATAACAGCTCATTACTGTCCTGACAAAACACTGTCCTTAAAAACCACAAAACAGTCACACATACAAACACACACAACTTCAGTTGAACATGTTATATTTACATGTATATGTCTATCTGTACATTATATGTATATGCATATATATACATGTATATGTTTATGCATATATACATCTATATGTTTATGCATATGTACATATATGCATATTCTTGTATATATACATATATGCATTTACATGTTTAAATGCATTTGCATATACAGTACATGTATATATGCACTTACATATACATGTATATATGCACTTACACATACATGTAAATAGGCACTTACATATACGTGTAATAGGCATGTAAATATAACATGTTCAACTCAAATTGTGTGTGTTTGTGTGTGTGACTGTTTTGTGGTTTCTAAGGACAGTGTTTTGTCAGGACAGTAATGAGCTGTTATCTGATTGTCTGATTACTGTATAGCGTATTGCTGTCCTGACAAAACACTGTCCTTAAAAACCACAAAACAGTCACACACACAAACACACACAACTTCAGTTGAACATGTTATATTTACATGTATATGTCTATCTGTACATTATACGTATATGCATATATATACATGTATATGTTTATGCATATATACATCTATATGTTTATGCATATGTACATATATGCATATTCTTGTATATATACATATATGCATTTACATGTTTAAATGCATTTGCATATACAGTACATGTATATATGCACTTACATATACATGTATATATGCACTTACACATACATGTAAATAGGCACTTACATATACGTGTAATAGGCATGTAAATATAACATGTTCAACTCAAATTGTGTGTGTTTGTGTGTGTGACTGTTTTGTGGTTTCTAAGGACAGTGTTTTGTCAGGACAGTAATGAGCTGTTATCTGATTGTCTGATTACTGTATAGCGTATTGCTGTCCTGACAAAACACTGTCCTTAAAAACCACAAAACAGTCACACACACAAACACACACAACTTCAGTTGAACATGTTATATTTACATGTATATGTCTATCTGTACATTATACGTATATGCATATATATACATGTATATGTTTATGCATATATACATCTATATGTTTATGCATATGTACATATATGCATATTCTTGTATATATACATATATGCATTTACATGTTTAAATGCATTTGCATATACAGTACATGTATATATGCACTTACATATACATGTATATATGCACTTACACATACATGTAAATAGGCACTTACATATACGTGTAATAGGCATGTAAATATAACATGTTCAACTCAAATTGTGTGTGTTTGTGTGTGTGACTGTTTTGTGGTTTCTAAGGACAGTGTTTTGTCAGGACAGTAATGAGCTGTTATCGGATTGTCTGATTACTGTATAGCGTATTGCTGTCCTGACAAAACACTGTCCTTAAAAACCACAAAACAGTCACACACACAAACACACACAATTTTAGTAGAACATGTTATATTTACATGTATATGTCTATCTGATATGCATATATACATTTATATGCATATATGTATATACACTGTACAGTACATGAATATGCATTTATGATATGCTTATATACATGTATATATGTATATTTGTGTGTATGTATATGACATAGATATCAATTATATAAATAATGCAGGGATTGTTAAGTATGACTTCAATATTATTAGTCACAGTTTTTTAATTTATAGTTTTCTTTCATTCAGCTAATTTTAATTTCATCTTAGTCCACCTATCATGAGAGGAGTTTTGTAAATACTCTGTCCATTTATCTTTCCTTTATGTGAGATGGATACTTGGGCCAAAAACAAACAATCATGTAATGTTTATTGGTTTACATGTGACAGCAGCTATCATCAAAATGTAGAATTTCCTCTAAATATAAGTATAAATGATCTCTTACAGATGTCATGTGAACACGTCCAGAGTCAGGAGATCGCAGGTAGCCAGAAGCACGATCAACTTCCTTTAAACACGAATACCAAGGTACATTTTAGTTCTTGTGTTCCTAAACAGAATTACTTGCTACGTGTGGTTTCATCAACCTTAATGTTCAATTAGGTGTGTATAGGAGTGTACTATGGTTTTTATGGACAGTTGTTTGTTTGGACAGTCAGACGCTATAAACAATCAGACAATCAATCAGATAACAGCTCATTACTGTCCTGACAAAACACTGTCCTTAAAAACCACAAAACAGTCACACATACAAACACACACAACTTCAGTTGAACATGTTATATTTACATGTATATGTCTATCTGTACATTATATGTATATGCATATATATACATGTATATGTTTATGCATATATACATCTATATGTTTATGCATATGTACATATATGCATATTCTTGTATATATACATATATGCATTTACATGTTTAAATGCATTTGCATATACAGTACATGTATATATGCACTTACATATACATGTATATATGCACTTACACATACATGTAAATAGGCACTTACATATACGTGTAATAGGCATGTAAATATAACATGTTCAACTCAAATTGTGTGTGTTTGTGTGTGTGACTGTTTTGTGGTTTCTAAGGACAGTGTTTTGTCAGGACAGTAATGAGCTGTTATCTGATTGTCTGATTATTGTATAGCGTATTGCTGTCCTGACAAAACACTGTCCTTAAAAACCACAAAACAGTCACACACACAAACACACACAACTTCAGTTGAACATGTTATATTTACATGTATATGTCTATCTGTACATTATACGTATATGCATATATATACATGTATATGTTTATGCATATATACATCTATATGTTTATGCATATGTACATATATGCATATTCTTGTATATATACATATATGCATTTACATGTTTAAATGCATTTGCATATACAGTACATGTATATATGCACTTACATATACATGTATATATGCACTTACACATACATGTAAATAGGCACTTACATATACGTGTAATAGGCATGTAAATATAACATGTTCAACTCAAATTGTGTGTGTTTGTGTGTGTGACTGTTTTGTGGTTTCTAAGGACAGTGTTTTGTCAGGACAGTAATGAGCTGTTATCTGATTGTCTGATTACTGTATAGCGTATTGCTGTCCTGACAAAACACTGTCCTTAAAAACCACAAAACAGTCACACACACA
The DNA here is from genome assembly GCA_038048925.1 of Garcialebias charrua. Classification (NCBI taxonomy): domain Eukaryota; kingdom Metazoa; phylum Chordata; class Actinopteri; order Cyprinodontiformes; family Rivulidae; genus Garcialebias; species Garcialebias charrua. The sequence goes on from JBBPBX010111979.1 coordinate 9,270, forward strand.
AACACACACAACTTCAGTTGAACATGTTATATTTACATGTATATGTCTATCTGTACATTATACGTATATGCATATATATACATGTATATGTTTATGCATATATACATCTATATGTTTATGCATATGTACATATATGCATATTCTTGTATATATACATATATGCATTTACATGTTTAAATGCATTTGCATATACAGTACATGTATATATGCACTTACATATACATGTATATATGCACTTACACATACATGTAAATAGGCACTTACATATACGTGTAATAGGCATGTAAATATAACATGTTCAACTCAAATTGTGTGTGTTTGTGTGTGTGACTGTTTTGTGGTTTCTAAGGACAGTGTTTTGTCAGGACAGTAATGAGCTGTTATCGGATTGTCTGATTACTGTATAGCGTATTGCTGTCCTGACAAAACACTGTCCTTAAAAACCACAAAACAGTCACACACACAAACACACACAACTTCAGTAGAACATGTTATATTTACATGTATATGTCTATCTGTACATTATACATATATGCATATATATACATCACAGTAAGTCATGAATATACATCTATGTATGCATATATACATATATGCATATATGCACACATAATGTAAATATGACTTCAATATTATTAGTCACAGTTTTTTAATTTATAGTTTTCTTTCATTCAGCTAATTTTAATTTCATCTTAGTCCACCTATCATGAGAGGAGTTTTGTAAATACTCTGTCCATTTATCTTTCCTTTATGTGAGATGGATACTTGGGCCAAAAACAAACAATCATGTAATGTTTATTGGTTTACATGTGACAGCAGCTATCATCAAAATGTAGAATTTCCTCTAAATATAAGTATAAATGATCTCTTACAGATGTCATGTGAACACGTCCAGAGTCAGGAGATCGCAGGTAGCCAGAAGCACGATCAACTTCCTTTAAACACGAATACCAAGGTACATTTTAGTTCTTGTGTTCCTAAACAGAATTACTTGCTACGTGTGGTTTCATCAACCTTAATGTTCAATTAGGTGTGTATAGGAGTGTACTATGGTTTTTATGGACAGTTGTTTGTTTGGACAGTCAGACGCTATAAACAATCAGACAATCAATCAGATAACAGCTCATTACTGTCCTGACAAAACACTGTCCTTAAAAACCACAAAACAGTCACACATACAAACACACACAACTTCAGTTGAACATGTTATATTTACATGTATATGTCTATCTGTACATTATATGTATATGCATATATATACATGTATATGTTTATGCATATATACATCTATATGTTTATGCATATGTACATATATGCATATTCTTGTATATATACATATATGCATTTACATGTTTAAATGCATTTGCATATACAGTACATGTATA
>JBBPBX010111980.1:0-10654 GCA_038048925.1 Garcialebias charrua
AGTTTTTCAAGAATTTTTGAAAACTGTGGTAACAAGGATATAGGTCTATAATTGTTGAACACACATTTAACACCATTTTTAAAAAGAGGAACTACCTTAGCTACTTTCATATTATCTGGAAATATTCCTGTTGAAAACGATAAATTACATATGTACAGGTAGTCCCCGACTTACGAGCAAGTTCCGTTCCTGCGAGGTGCTCGTAACACGAAAATTCGTAAATTGGAACACGAAGCACGTGTTCTCGTAAGTCCGGATTTTCGCTCGTAAGTTGGAACATTTATGCTAGCGCTACTACGAACACTCGTTTTTCATCAAAAACGTTCATATTAGTTCATAAACATGGTCGGAAACGTGTTTCCAAACGGTTAGCTAACACACTTTCATCTAAAAACACAAAAAAGTGCTGTATTTTTTACAAATTTACTTCTCTTTCGCCAGCTCGTAAGTCCGGGACCTCGTATGTAAGAGCGCTCGTAAGTCGGGGACTACCTGTATATATATATATATCCATCCATCCATCCATTTTCGTCCGCTTATCCGGGGTCGGGTCGCGGGGGTAGCAGCCTAAGTAGGGAGGCCCAGACTTCCCTCTCCCCAGCCACATGGAGCAGCTCCTCTGGGGGAATCCCAAGGCGTTCCCAGGCCAGCCGAGAAACATAGTCCCTCCAGCGTGTCCTGGGTCTTCCTCTGGGCCTCCTCCCGGTGGGACATGCCCGGAACACCTCCCCAGGGAGGCGTCCAGGAGGCATCCTAACCAGATGCCCGAGCCACCTCAACTGGCTCCTCTCGATGTGGAGAAGCAGCGGCTCTACTCCGAGTCCCTCCCGGATGACTGAGCTTCTCACCCTATCTCTAAGGGAGAGTCCAGACACCCTGCGGAGAAAACTCATTTCAGCCGCTTGTATCCGAGATCTCGTTCTTTCGGTCACAACCCAAAGCTCATGACCATAGATGAGGGTGGGAACGTAGATCGATCGGTAAATTGAGAGCTTTGCCTTTCGACTCAGCTCTCTCTTCACCACGACAGACCGGTACAGCGCCCGCTTCACTGCGGATGCTGCACCTATCCGCCTATCGATCTCACGCTCCAGTTTTCCCTCATTCGTGAACAAGACCCCGAGATACTTAAACTCCTCCACTTGGGGCAGGACCTCATCCCCGACCCGGAGAGGGCATGCTACCCTTTTCCGGCTCAAGACCATGGCCTCGGATTTGGAGGAACTGATCCTCATCCCGGCCGCATCACACTCGGCTGCAAACCGCTCCAGCGAAAGCTGTAGATCACGATCTGATGAAGCCAATAGGACCACATCATCTGCAAAAAACAGAGAAGCGATTCTAAGGCCACCAAAACGGATCCTCTCAACACCTTGGCTGCGCCTAGAAATTCTGTCCATAAAAGTTATGAACAGAATCGGTGACAAAGGGCAACCTTGGCGGAGTCCAACTCTCACTGGAAACGAGCCTGACTTACTGCCGGCAATGCGGACCAAGCTCTGACACCGGTCGTACAGGGACCTAACAGCCCTTATCAAAGGGCCTGGTACCCCATACTCCCGGAGTACCCCCCACAGAACCCCCCGAGGGACGCGGTCGAATGCCTTTTCCAAGTCCACAAAGCACATGTAAACTGGTTGGGCAAACTCCCACGCGCCCTCCAGGACCCTGCTGAGGGTGTAGAGCTGGTCCAGTGTTCCACGACCAGCACGAAAACCACACTGCTCCTCCTGAATCCGAGGTTCGACTATCCGACGGACCCTCCTCTCCAGAACCCCTGAATAGACCTTACCAGGGAGGCTTAAGAGTGTGATCCCCCTATAGTTGGAACACACCCTACGGTCCCCCTTTTTGAATAGGGGAACCACCACCCCAGTCTGCCAATCCAAGGGAACTGCCCCCGATGTCCACGCGATATTGCAGAGTCGCGTAAGCCAACACAACCCCACAACATCCAGAGCCCTAAGGAACTCAGGGCGAATCTCATCCACCCCTGGAGCCCTGCCACCGCGGAGCTTTTTAACCACCTCGGTGACCTCAGCTCCAGAGATTGGAGAGCCCGACCCAAAGTCCCCAGGCTCCGCTTCCTCAGTGGAAGACGTGCCAGTAGGATTGAGGAGGTCTTCGAAGTACTCCGCCCACCGACTCACAACATCCCGAGTTGAGGTCAACAGCACGCCATCCCCACCATAAATGGTGTTGGTCGCGTACCGCTTTCCCCCCTGAGACGCCGGATGGTGGACCAGAATCGCCTCGAAGCCGTACGGAAGTCATTCTCCATGGCCTCTCCGAACTCCTCCCACGCCCGAGTTTTTGCCTCAGCAACCACCCGAGCCGCATGCCGCTTGGACTGTCGGTACCTATCTGCTGCTTCCGGGGTCCCACAGGCCAAAAAGGCCCAATAGGACTCCTTCTTCAGCCTGACAGCATCCCTCACCGCCGGTGTCCACCACCGGGTTCGAGGGTTGCCACCACGACAGGCACCAACAACCTTGCGGCCACAACTCTGATAAGCTACCTCGACAATAGAGGTGCAGAACATGGCCCACTCGGACTCAATGTCCCCCGCCTCCCTCGGAACGTGTTCAAAGCTCTCTCGGAGGTGGGAGTTAAAGCTCCGTCTTACGGGAGACTCTGCCAGACGTTCCCAGCAGACATATCTATACATTTTTATACAAATTTCACTTTACTTAACATAAATGTTAATTTCAAGGGTAGAGTTCCCTCTCTGGGTCGGGGAGGAGGTCCTGCCCCAAGTGGAGGAGTTTAAGTATGTTTGGATCTTGTTCACGAATGAGGGAAAAAAGGAGCATGATATCGAGGCGGATAGGTGCAGCATCGGCAGTGAAGCGGGCGCTGTACCGGTCTGTCGTGGTGAAGAGAGAGCTGAGTCAAAAGGCAAAGCTCTCAATTTACCGGTCGATCTACGTTCCCACCCTCATCTATGGTCATGAGCTTTGGGTTGTGACTGAAAGAACGAGGTCTCGGATACAAGCGGCTGAAATGAGTTTTCTCTGCTGGGTGTCTGGACCTTACCTTAGAGATAGGGTGAGAAGCTCGGTCATCTGGGAGGGACTCAGATTAGAGCCGCTGCTTCTCCACATCGAGAGGAGCCAGTTGAGGTGGCTCGGGCATCTGGTTAGGATGCCTCCTGGACGCCTCCCTGGTGAGGTGTTCCGGGCATGTCCCACCGGGAGGAGACCCAGAGGAAGACCCAGGACACGCTGGAGGGACTATGTTTCTCGGCTGGCCTGGGAACGCCTTGGGATTCTCCCGGAGGAGCTGCTCCAAGTGGCTGGGGAGAGGGAAGTCTGGGCCTCCTAATGGTACGTCCAGACCGAACGCATTTTGAGCTGCAGGAGCGTCCGGTTTACATGCAAAGTCAATGGGGGACGCGCCACCAGGCGCGTCTAGGGGTCGGGCGTCGCGTCACGTGCGTGTTGAGCGTTTTGGAAGTGGCATTTGAGCGTTTTCCGTGCACGTGAGCCTGCGGCAGCCTCCGCAGCTCGACTTGAAAATGCCGAACATTTCGCCGTTCAACGCGTCTATCAACTAATCAGGGAGAGTCGGGGAGGAGAGAGAGGGAGTCAGCTATGTGACGCGGTAACGAGGGGGACGGGTGTCTGGGCCTCCCTACTTATGCCCCTTTTCCACTACCGGCCCAGAGCGGCCCAGTCTGGTCCGGTCTGGTCCGGTTAGGATCGGCTCACATGCACGGTTTTGTCTCCATTTAACTACTGCAGCCCTTCTGTGGGCGGGGTGTAGAATCTCACTCGTCCTACCACGTGGTGGCGGTAGTGTTACCTCAAGCTATTTACTAGCCACCACTAAACGTTAGAAGAAGAACACCCTGCAAGACCTTGTCTCACCACCTGTTGGCGGTAATGTCCCTTGAGCTATTTAATGCTCTAATATTACTTTATAGACTTTTCAGCTTGTTTTAAACCCATGTGTTTTCCATTTTGTTTCTTTATAATAAAGATTATTCTCATATATGCACAAGGATCCTGTTAACATTGCTTAACACATCAATCGCACTGCCCTGTAATCAGTTAAACTATTTTTACAGTAAGGTACAGATTAGGAATTAATTAGGTTTGAATTGGCCCTGTAATATTAAATGTTTGTATTTCATTAAATTTAAACGGTAATATTTTGTCAGGGATAATTCAAAGTCAAATGCAAAAGGATAATTTGGTTTAAACTGTCCGTTAAACATTAAAAGCATGTTTCTTTAAACGTAAAAACAAAGTATTAATAATTAAATGTTTGTTGATCAGGAAACTCGTTTAGGCATCCAAGAACAGCTTCATCGGTGTTGATGGCGACGTCTTTGCATCCTTGGAAAAGCTGCTGCACCACGACCCGACATCAGGAAGGATGGATGGATGGATGGCTGTTCAAATCTAATAATCTTTTTTCTTATGATTCTTTAAAGGTCAAATGCAAATGGAAAATATTCTTAACTTCCAGTATGTTTTTAAACAAACACTATACTGTACACACTTAACATTGTAAAATATGTTTAGGAAATTATTGTTCAATGAGACCACTTAAGAAAAAAAAGTTTATTATGAAAACTAAGAAGTGAAAAAAGCACAAAAATAAATACTGCATACACCTAAATGATTTTTTTCTTGTTGTCTCATGTGCTTCCTCCAGAAGACAAAAGTTGATAAATTCTGGTGTTGACTTCTTCGTCTTAACTGTAAAAAAAGAAAAACATGGTTACCGGTAATTCAGTCTAGAAACAGTTTTATATGTAGATATATTTTATAAGATATATATACATATATCAAATATATCAGAAACCACAAAGCAGATATTTTTCAAACCAACACAGTGTAATCACTACATGTTTATATACACACTGTAAGCTGTTGAAGTTATTTGAATTAAAATTCGATTTTTTATAGACATAAGTGTGTCGACCTGGCTTGTTTTTTTTCTACTAGTATTTAACACATTATATCTTATATCTCAGAAACCACAAAACAGATATTTTTCAAACCAACAGAGTGTAATCACTACATGTTTATGTGCATACTGTAAGCTGTTGGAGTTATTTGAATTAAAATTCGATTTTTTAATAATTTATTTTCGTAGCACATGTAACAGGTTTGGAATTAGTCAAAACAAATCAATTTAAATCCAGCAGATTTGACCACAACGTGACATTAAGGACTTGTTAACCTGAGGAACCCTCGTGGTATAAAGCCAGCTATGAAATATATTTTTTAAGCTTTTATTTAGCTACATTTAAAAGAAAGAACGCCGATCGACCCCACCCGCGCGTGCATGTGATGTGCACGTGTCGACCTACTTTGTTAAATCCAGCTGATTTGACCACAACGTGAAATTATTAAGGAACTGTTAAGCTCAAGCACCCTCTTGATATAACGTCAGATATGAAATATATTTTTTAAAGCGTTTATTTAGCTACATTATAGAAATAAAGACGGCTCACGTGCGCGCGCGGGCGCGCGCGTGCACGTGGCGAAACTACTTTTTTAAATCCTGCCGTTTTGACAACAACGTGAAATTATTAAGGAATAGTTCGGCTTAAGACACATGTTTGCTGTAATTTTAAATACAAATAATTGTTTTTACCGTGTTAATCTTGTAAAGTCCTTCGGTGTTTGTTCCCTCGCGGCAGCCACTTCCTCAAACTCAGTCCAGCCTCCTCCCCACGGTACGGGGCCAGCCGGCCTGGGACCTGCTCTGAGATGAGTCCGGAATCTTGGCGCGGCGCCGCGCATCTGTGAGGTGGAAATGCTCTCCAACGCGCGCTTGGCACGCAAATATGACGTCACATCCGACCCGGGCCACCAAGTGGAAAAGGGGCATTAGGCTGCTACCCCCGTGACCCGACCCCAGATAAGTGGAAGAAAATGGATGGAGGGATGGATGAATCACATGCTCGTTATTTTTCATTTTAAATCAAAAAGGCGTTCAATACAAGATCAACTGGACTTTATTTGTAACAGAAAACGGTTCGACTCCCATCCGGGAGTTTCGACTCCCATCCCCTACTGTTGAGGTGTGATCTGTCAATTTACATGTATGTGTTACCTCAGCTTGAAATTTACACATGATGGTGCGTGGTTCTGTTATAACTCCAAACTTCGCACAGTTGTTTATGGAATTGAGAAAGCCTCCCGGATGGGAGTCGAAACGTTTTCTGTTACAAATAAAGTCCAGTTGATCTTGTATTGAACGCCTTTTTGATTTATCATGTCCTGGACGACTGAGAATCTTCACCAGCATTTTTCATTTTAAAGTAATATCTTTATTTTGGCTTTTAATAATTGGTGAAGGATGTAACTTACCTTTGTTTCTGTCTTCACTTTGCTCTTAGGAGTAGGACTGTTAAGTCTTGGAGTCCTTAAATGAGGCAGTTCATTTGGAGGATTTTTCTCATTGTTCTCCTTCTCCGTGTTTCTAAATGTCTCTGGAGCAGTCAGTGGCTTCGTGCCAGAGTTCAGTATTGATGGTGCTCTAAAGTGAGTGTAGCCAAGGTGCTAAACTGACATGACAGGGCTATAAAAGAACATTGGAGATCAGTACGACCATCATTTAGCCTGCCGCAGTATCCGCCCTGCCTCTGATTTTCACACTCACTATCAGTGAAGTTTCTCAATACCCTTTCACTCATCAAGTGTTTTATATTAACTTTCAGAAGCATATGTTATTAATGCTCTATGTCTGTTTTATTTGCTGTACGTAATAACATAGGCTGTTTTATGTAGGCTTCATGGCTATTCGTTGGCCAATGAAAACCTAAAAACTAGAGGCCTGTGAATAAATTGGTGAGCTTGTACTCCAGTGCTTTAACACACGACCCTCAAAGACCCAGGCTTAACAACGGCTTTAGCAGTTAAACATGATGCATCTAAGTTTGCATGAGTGACAATGTCTCAAATATTTTTGTGGGAGTCTGTGTTTTGTCCTATCATTTCATTAATCATTGTGTTTCCTGCACTCCCCAGTGTTTTTCTCTTCCTTGTGGTCAGCTCCTGTTTCACCTGTCCTCAATCCTAATCACCCCAGGTGTTCATCATTTTGTCTTGTCAACCTCCCTATATATTAAGGCCCTGTTTACACGGCGCGTATTTTGAGTGGAACCGCTACTTTCTCTTTGCGTCTTTGCTTATTGTTGACACGAGTTCACTGGCCCCCCTCTTTGCATCCGATACTTTTCTGATCTACCTCTCAAGGTGGAACTTTTTCGCTGACCCCCCGTTGATAATGTAAACATCTCCCGCTGATCTTTTGTGTAAACCACATGCGCGCAGCTCGCACGCGCGGACAGTGGGCATGCGGACATTTTCACGTGTCACGCTGCACAATATAACAGTTTAACAATAATAAACAGTATTTATGTTGGCGTGGGAGATGTTTAAATTGATCTGAACTACAGTATCTATCTGGACTCGTTACGTTTTTTAAACAGTGCGTAACGTGCTGTGAAAATGAAGACACCAGGTTTATTTTTTATATATTTATTTATTCAGCACCACAAACTGTATGTAACACAAACACTGAGAATTAAACTGAACACTATTAAAACTTGTGAACTGAACTGTAACTACGTTAATGAACTGGACTCTTGCTGTGTGTTCATCTGGACCCATCAGAACCGGTCTGCCTGTTGGAACGACAGCTCCACCTGGCAGAAATAAATAAATAAATAAAAACTCCGTTGTTGTGTGATCAAAGTAAACACAAGCAAACATTATATTAAGAACGTTGATTTACCTGCTGTAAGTCAGCTGTTTATCACGGACTAAAGTCCGACATCATCCTCATCGTCACTCGGGTTCTGGTCCACAGTCCACTCAGCGTCTGGTGTGCAGCTTGTTAGATGAAGCGGGACCCACTTGGTGTCAAATCTGTCGACTCTTATCCAAATCCAGCTTTAACTTGTTAAGTTGTTGTTAGCTGAACTTTTAGCCCAGAAGAACACAGCAGACAGCCAGCAGTGAGGCAGCACGCATGCGCAGTGGGTGAAGGTTCTGCAGCATGCATGCGCAGTGGGTGAAAGGGGGGGCATGAGGGAGGGGGGAAATTCGAGCAGATCCGTGTCAACGCAAAACTTTTCACCTAATTAACATACCCAAAACATCCATTTCCCCCACACAGTGTCCGTGTAAACAGGGCCTAAGCGTCTCTGTGTTTTTCCTTTGTACATGGATTGTGATCCCAAGCCTGGCATGCTCTGTCTTCCTCTGTGCCTCCTTGCTCCTGTTATTTCATAAGTTTTGCAGCCACAACAACCTTTATTTTTGACCTTTTGTTAATAAATTAGAAATTCTTTATTTTATCTTTGAGTTCCTCGCATCAGTCGGCACCTTGGGTTCAACAAACCACAGAACATGATAGATTTAGTTAAATTAAATGTATTTATATAGTACCGTCTTACAACCAAAGTCCTCTCCAAACAGTATACAAATGGAAAAGCAAGTCCATACAAGTCAGGTTCAAATACAGTTACAGTCAATTCTGTTCAATTATCATGTAATAAAACAGCATATTGCATATTATGAGGTGGCAGTTAGTAAAAATTATTTGTAAGAAAATAAGCAGACTGTCAATTTTTTATTTTTTTTGGGAGGGAGTGTGTGTGGGTTTTTAATAACATTGTCAGTTGGTATAGCTGTCACCTCAATGAGAAGGTCGCCGTATCGAATCCCTATCGAAGGCCTTTCTGGGAGGAGTTAGCATGTTCTGTCCGTATATGTGTAGGTTTTCTCAGGGTACTCCGCTTTCCTCCCACAGACCAAAAACATGCATGTTAGTCTGACTGGTAACTCTAAATTGTCTCTAGGTGAGAGTGAGAGAGTGAATGGTTGTTTGTCTCGTTTGTCTCTATGTGTCCCTGTGATGGACTGGAGACCTGACCAGGGTGTCCCCCACCTCTCACACAGTGACTGCTGGACATGGACACCAGGGACCAGAGTTGCACTCGGGTCCAAATAACCGAACTGGCCCCAGCCTGCAGCCATCATCTCCAAACCTCACCTGATCCGATGAATTAACAGTAATTACAGGTCTGAACCTGAAAAAATACCAACATTGTAATTAAGCTTTGACTGTTTATACTAGGGATGGGGCAGATCCGATCCAGTATCGGTATCGGTATCCGATACCAGCATTATTTAAGTATCGGGTATCGGATCAAACCTGCCGATACTTTTCCGATCCAGCTTCAAAGAGCACTTGTGTTCAATCACAATCTGTGACTGCCCTTTTTAACATTGTGTGAGATAAACCCAATGAAGACACTCTTAAGCCTTACAATAAGGGGGTTCCCTATTGTAAGGCTTAAGAGTGTCTTCATTGGGTTTATCTCACACAATGTTAAAATGAATAGTTTGGGTGCAAAAGTTTCATTATACAGAGTCAAATACCTGAACAGTATCGGATCGGGAAAGTATCGGTATCGGTCGATACTGAGTTAATAAGTATCGGATCGGATCGGAAGTGAGAAATGTGGATCGGTGCATCCCTAGTTTATACCACCACCTATTATTAATGGTTGGCTGACGCTGAGTAAAAGGAGCAGACGATCTGAGCTGAGGAGCCGTCAATGCACATGAAATGCTTCCCCTGCTTCTGCCTGCATCTTGCTCCCACTTGTCAGATATTGTGATCTCACCTGTTTTGGTCATCAGCCACGCGTGTCCGCTGAGTCAGCGGCTGAATGAACGTCCATTTGGGCCGATGGATTGCTGGCAGTAGTCTATCTAAAGCTTAACTGAATTTTTTACCTCTTTCAACTAGCCGGTCAACGTGCAGTGAAATGGCTGTGTGCTACAGGTGCAGTATGGCAAGCCATGTTTGCATATATTGGATCGTCGGCTGTGTGCGGTACCCTGACGCAATAAAAAGTCCGAAACTGACCTGGCCCACACATTAAGCACATTAATATGGTCCAGCTCAGTCCAAATCTGGGTTGGACGGGGCCGGACTCCAGGTTCAGGTTAGGAATGACAGCTCTAACAGTGACACCCCCGACCCAGAAATGAAGACGCGGGTAAAGATGCTGGATGGATGGATGTTCTGACACTAACACTGGTCTGCTCTTGGTAGGTTTTTTTTTTATCACTGTTTTTTTATTAAAGTTTTTTCCTTTTATACATACATATAAGAAAGCGTAGATACAAAAAATGTTATACATATGGTCTGTTTAAACAACATACATAAACACAAACAAAAATTCTTTAAAAAATAATCCCATTCACTCCTATCCAGGTCACTGCCCTATGTCCATACACTACATATTTAAACCTGACAAAAACAGAGAGCACAAAAAAATAAAACAAAGAATTCACCTGAAATATTATTGTATATTTTGGAATGTATCAAGAAAAGGCCCCCATATTTTATTAAATTTCTCAGTAGAGTGCTGAAGAGAACACCTTATTTTTTCTAGTTTCAAGCATGACAAAAGGTCATATAACCACTGTTTATGAGTTGGAAGGGCAGCACCCTTCCATCTTATTAGAATTGCACGCCTTGCTAACAAGGAACAAAAAGCCAGTGCTTGTCTTTTGGAGGCTGATAGAGGTAACTCTTCACCACTGATACCAAACAGAGCAAGGAGAGAAGATTGTGGACAGGGTTTTAAAAACATCCGTCCAAAACTGACCAA
>JBBPBX010111983.1:0-10654 GCA_038048925.1 Garcialebias charrua
ATGCAGGGAAAGAGACAAAAACTAAAGATGTGGTCATATTTTTAGAGTTGTTGATTTAGAAACAACAACAAAAAAACCTAACTTCTTAAAGTTAATTTACAATCATTACATAAAAAAAACTGTACAAAACAAAGATGTTTACCAATAGGTCCATTTTTACAACAACAACAAAAATAATCAAATAGTTTAAACTTAATCAAATCTTAAAAGCTAAAAATATTATTTTAGAGTTATCAAATAAAACATTTAATGAATTTGAGGAAATTATATTTTAAATTTCGTATTTCACGGATTTATTTTTTACTTTTTATGTACTGTAAGTATCACTTTTTAAAAAATTTGCAGTATTTAAAGTTTTTTCTGAGGAGCTTTTTTTTTCCTAATATTTTTGAATTTATTTTCTTTTGGGAGTCATTTTACAAATGTTAATTTTATAAAGAAATTTCCAAATTTTAAAACTATTTCACTCAGAACTCGTTAATCTTCTGGTCAGAAGTGTCTGTTCTGATTATTTTTTAAATCTTAATTAATATTTTAACAGGATTTATGGACATGTTTATTTTTAAAATAAAATAAAGAACAATGAATGTCTCGGGTCCAAATAAAGAAAAATGTTCCGACAGAAAACCCAGCGCTGATTCTTTCAGTCCTTTTAGTTCTGATCGACTCACTCAGAAACAGGAAAAGGTGTGTGTGTGTGTGTGTGTGTGTGTGTGTGTGTGTATGTGTGTGTGTGTGTGTGTGTGTGTGTGGGCTGGGGTCCAGAAACGATGCAGAACAGGAGAAGAAACCAGGACCAGAACCAGGAGGTGGAGCTTGGCTGATTGTGGGCGGGGTCACAGCTGGTCCTTGTAGTAGCCCAGCTTGGCGACGGACATTTCCCTGCGGAGCTGCATCACCTCCCAGAACATCTGCTCAGCTGCAAACGACAAGAACCATCAGAACCATGAGCAGTTCTGATCCACCGGGTCCGTTTCGGATCAGGGTTACGATTCAACGTTTGACTGGACTGAGAACTTCTATATTATCATAAACTCTCTTTAAAAGAATTAAAATTTCAGAAATGTCTGAATTTATCATTAATCTATTTCATTTTATAATTATAGAAAACAGAAGTGGCCACACATTTAATAATTAAATGAATAAACATGAAGCTGTTTAAAAAAAAACTAATTATTTTATCTTAAATAAGAACTTTCAGTTTTTTTAAAGTGTTTTTATCTAAATACAGTATTGTAAATTTCAAATGAAAGAGAATAAGTAAAAAGGTCAATAAAAAAATCTTCCTGTAATTTCCAACAAATCTTAAAGAATTTAAGATTTTTGAGAATGAACTTTCTTGTCTTAAAGAATTTAGTTTTTATACAGATAAATAAAAAACAATAATTCTTGGACAGAATGCATATCGCCCGCCGCTTCTCACGCAGACCCAGTTAAAGCCCTTAGCTGTGTTCACGGAGATCCATTAGCTCTGGCAGCCATCTTGAACTGGGTTGACGTCAAACATTAAATCGGTTAAAGTTATTCATCAAATTGTTTCCAAGAACTTCCTTCAAATGCGTCCAGTAGCTCTTAAGATATTCTGCTAACACTCTAAACGAATCACCTCTTCTTTTTCTGCAGAGGACGATAAAGCTTAAAAGTCTAGATTTGATCTTTATTACTTCTGGATTATTTACAGTGTGCACTTATTTTATTAACGGCTAAAGGAGAATTTCACATTAACTTCTGCACCTCGGAGGTAATTTAAAGAGTCAGTTTGTAATTCTAAAGATGAAACTCAGAATAAACTAAAGAACTGAATTCAAAATCTACATCTAACCTACAAAGCCCTCAACAACCTAGCTCCAGCTTATATGCAGTGTTGCCAAGCCTGCTCAATATCAGCGACTTAGGGCTCGTTTATTTCTAAAGTAGCTTGTAAATCTGGTGGTTGCTGTTTTTGGGCTTATTTAAAACTTGAAGTTGTTTATTTGGACTCAACGTTCTTTCTGAGTGAAACTACAGTAGTTGATTATCTCCCAGCTCCGCACAATAAAGCAAAAGACGAGTGGTAGGAGGTGGCTTGTCCCTTCCACGTCCCCGTTTCCTTTTTATCGCTCCTGCCCAAGTCGGTGAGGCGACAGACGCACACCCAAACAAATATTCATACTGTGGCTGACCACTAGGGGGCTCTACTCACACACAGATGTCAAGAATATTTGTTTTGAAAAATATGTAGAAAAAATACGATTTACATATTTGTTACATATTCAAAATGTATTTTATTATCAGAGCTTATGTTATTTAAAGTGTTTAACATAATTTTGCTGCTGTTTATGTGTAATGCCAAAATAAATGTATGTTTATACTGTTTAAAGACAGCCTCTGTTTTACACAATCAGTTGGGCTTTTGTTGGGCTGGTTTTCATAGAGCTGGTTGCTTGTTTCTTTCACGAGATCTGGCAACACTGCTTATATTACAGATCTTATTGTTCCATACTTTCCTAACAGAGCTCTTCACTCTCAGACTTCAGGCTTACTTGTGGTTCCTACGGTTTCCAAAAGCAGAGGAGGAGAGAGATCTTTCAGTTCTCAGGCTCCTCTCTTGTGGAACAAACTTCCTGTTTCTGTCTGTGAGGCTGACACATTGTCCAGTTTGAAGAATGGGCTTAAGACTTGCCTTTTTTTTAAAAAATATATCCTATAATTAAGTTTGGCTTGGGTTTCCTGAGCTATCCCTTAGTTTGTCTGCTATAGGCTTTGACTGCTGAAGGACAAACTGGGCAGTTTGACTCTCTCTGCTGCTTTCTTTACTTTGTATTTGTAATTATTTCTATCGTGGTTTTTTTTGTCTTTCCTCCTATAGAAACTCCACCTGGACTATAGAAACTCCACCTGGACTATAGAAACTCCACCTGGACTAGAGAAAGTGCTCCTGGACTAGAGAAAGTGCACCTGGACTAGAGAAAGTGCACCTGGACTAGAGAAAGTGCACCTGGACTAGAGAAAGCGCACCTGAATACAGAAACTCCACCTGAACTACAGAAAGCACACCTGACTATAGAAAGTACACCTTACCTATAGAAACTCCACCTTAACTATAGAAACTCCACCTGGACTATAGAAACTCCACCTGGACTACAGAAACTCCACCTGGACTATAGAAACTCCACCTGGACTATAGAAACTCCACCTGGACTATAGAAAGCACACCTGGACTATAGAAAGTACACCTGGGCTATAGAAAGCCCAACTGGGCTATAGAAAGCCCACCTGGGCTATAGAAACTCCACCTTGACCATATAAACTCCACATTGACTATATAAACTCCACCTTGACTATAGAAACTCCACCTTGACTATAGAAAGTACACCAGGGCTATAGAAAGCACACCTGACTATAGAAACTCCACCTGGACTATAGAAAGCCCACCTGGACTATAGAAATCACAACTGGACTATAGAAAGTACACCTGGACTATAGAAAGTACACCTGGACTATAGAAAGTACACCTGGACTATAGAAAGTACACCTGGACTATAGAAAGTACACCTGGACTATAGAAAGTACACCTGGACTATAGAAAGTACACCTGGACTATAGAAAGTACACCTGGACTATAGAAAGTACACCTGGACTATAGAAAGTACACCTGGACTATAGAAAGTACACCTGGACTATAGAAAGTACACCTGGACTATAGAAAGTACACCTGGACTATAGAAAGTACACCTGGACTATAGAAAGTACACCTGGACTATAGAAAGTACACCTGGACTATAGAAAGTACACCTGGACTATAGAAAGTACACCTGGACTATAGAAAGTACACCTGGACTATAGAAAGTACACCTGGACTATAGAAAGTACACCTGGACTATAGAAAGTACACCTGGACTATAGAAAGTACACCTGGACTATAGAAAGTACACCTGGACTATAGAAACCCCACCTGGACTATAGAAAGTACACCTGGACTATAGAAAGTACACCTGGACTATAGAAAGTACACCTGGACTATAGAAAGTACACCTGGACACCTGGACTATAGAAAGTACACCTGGACTATAGAAAGTACACCTGGACTATAGAAAGTACACCTGGACTATAGAAAGTACACCTGGACTATAGAAAGTACACCTGGACTATAGAAAGTACACCTGGACTATAGAAAGTACACCTGGACTATAGAAAGTACACCTGGACTATAGAAAGTACACCTGGACTATAGAAAGTACACCTGGACTATAGAAAGTACACCTGGACTATAGAAAGTACACCTGGACTATAGAAAGTACACCTGGACTATAGAAAGTACACCTGGACTATAGAAAGTACACCTGGACTATAGAAAGTACACCTGGACTATAGAAAGTACACCTGGACTATAGAAAGTACACCTGGACTATAGAAAGTACACCTGGACTATAGAAAGTACACCTGGACTATAGAAAGTACACCTGGACTATAGAAAGTACACCTGGACTATAGAAAGTACACCTGGACTATAGAAAGTACACCTGGACTATAGAAAGTACACCTGGACTATAGAAAGTACACCTGGACTATAGAAAGTACACCTGGACTATAGAAAGTACACCTGGACTATAGAAAGTACACCTGGACTATAGAAAGTACACCTGGACTATAGAAAGTACACCTGGACTATAGAAAGTACACCTGGACTATAGAAAGTACACCTGGACTATAGAAAGTACACCTGGACTATAGAAAGTACACCTGGACTATAGAAAGTACACCTGGACTATAGAAAGTACACCTGGACTATAGAAAGTACACCTGGACTATAGAAAGTACACCTGGACTATAGAAAGTACACCTGGACTATAGAAAGTACACCTGGACTATAGAAAGTACACCTGGACTATAGAAAGTACACCTGGACTATAGAAAGTACACCTGGACTATAGAAAGTACACCTGGACTATAGAAAGTACACCTGGACTATAGAAAGTACACCTGGACTATAGAAAGTACACCTGGACTATAGAAAGTACACCTGGACTATAGAAAGTACACCTGGACTATAGAAAGTACACCTGGACTATAGAAAGCCACACCTGGACTATAGAAAGTGCACCTGGACTATAGAAACCCCACCTGGACTATAGAAACCCCACCTGGACTATAGAAAATACACCTGGACTATAGAAACCCCACCTGGACTATAGAAAGTACACCTGGGCTATAGAAACTCCACCTTGACCATAGAAACTCCACCTTGACTATAGAAACTCCACCTTGACTATAGAAACTCCACCTTGACTATAGAAAGCACACCAGGGCTATAGAAAGCACACCTGACTATAGAAACTCCACCTGGAATATAGAAAGCCCACCTGGATTATAGAAATCACACCTGGACTATAGAAAGTACACCTGGACTATAGAAAGTACACCTGGACTATAGCAAGTACACCTGGACTAAAGAAACCCCACCTGGACTATAGAAACCCCACCTGGACTATAGAAAGTACACCTGGACTATAGAAAGTACACCTGGACTATAGAAAGTACACCTGGACTAAAGAAAGTACACCTGGACTATAGAAAGTACACCTGGACTATAGAAAGTACACCTGGACTATAGAAAGTACACCTGGACTATAGAAAGTACACCTGGACTATAGAAAGTACACCTGGACTATAGAAAGTACACCTGGACTATAGAAAGTACACCTGGACTATAGAAAGTACACCTGGACTATAGAAAGTACACCTGGACTATAGAAAGTACACCTGGACTATAGAAAGTACACCTGGACTATAGAAAGTACACCTGGACTATAGAAAGTACACCTGGACTATAGAAAGTACACCTGGACTATAGAAAGTACACCTGGACTATAGAAAGTACACCTGGACTATAGAAAGTACACCTGGACTATAGAAAGTACACCTGGACTATAGAAAGTACACCTGGACTATAGAAAGTACACCTGGACTATAGAAAGTAAACCTAGACTATAGAAACCACACCTGGACTATAGAAACCACACCTGGACTATAGAAAGCACACCTGGACTAAAGAAAGCACACCTGGACTATAGAAAGTACACCTGGACTATAGAAAGTACACCTGGACTATAGAAAGTACACCTGGACTATAGAAAGTACACCTGGACTATAGAAAGCACACCTGGACTATAGAAAGTACACCTGGACTATAGAAAGTACACCTGGACTATAGAAAGTACACCTGGACTATAGAAAGTACACCTGGACTATAGAAAGTACACCTGGACTATAGAAAGTACACCTGGACTATAGAAAGTACACCTGGACTATAGAAAGTACACCTGGACTATAGAAAGTACACCTGGACTATAGAAAGTACACCTGGACTATAGAAAGTACACCTGGACTATAGAAAGTACACCTGGACTATAGAAAGTACACCTGGACTATAGAAAGTACACCTGGACTATAGAAAGTACACCTGGACTATAGAAAGTACACCTGGACTATAGAAAGTACACCTGGACTATAGAAAGTACACCTGGACTATAGAAAGTACACCTGGACTATAGAAAGTACACCTGGACTATAGAAAGTACACCTGGACTATAGAAAGTACACCTGGACTATAGAAAGTACACCTGGACTATAGAAAGTACACCTGGACTATAGAAAGTACACCTGGACTATAGAAAGTACACCTGGACTATAGAAACACCTGGACTATAGAAAGTACACCTGGACTATAGAAAGTACACCTGGACTATAGAAAGTGCACCTGGACTATAGAAAGTACACCTGGACTATAGAAAGTAACCTGGACTATAGAAAGTGCACCTGGACTATAGAAAGTACACCTGGACTATAGAAAGTACACCTGGACTATAGAAAGTACACCTGGACTATAGAAAGCACACCTGGACTATAGAAACCACACCTGGACTATAGAAAGCACACCTGGACTATAGAAAGCACACCTGGACTATAGAAAGTACACCTGGACTATAGAAAGTACACCTGGACTATAGAAAGCACACCTGGACTATAGAAAGTACACCTGGACTATAGAAAGTACACCTGGACTATAGAAAGTACACCTGGACTATAGAAAGTACACCTGGACTATAGAAAGTACACCTGGACTATAGAAAGTACACCTGGACTATAGAAAGTACACCTGGACTATAGAAAGTACACCTGGACTATAGAAAGTACACCTGGACTATAGAAAGTACACCTGGACTATAGAAAGTACACCTGGACTATAGAAAGTACACCTGGACTATAGAAAGTACACCTGGACTATAGAAAGTACACCTGGACTATAGAAAGTACACCTGGACTATAGAAAGTACACCTGGACTATAGAAAGTACACCTGGACTATAGAAAGTACACCTGGACTATAGAAAGTACACCTGGACTATAGAAAGTACACCTGGACTATAGAAAGTACACCTGGACTATAGAAAGTACACCTGGACTATAGAAAGTACACCTGGACTATAGAAAGTACACCTGGACTATAGAAAGTACACCTGGACTATAGAAAGTACACCTGGACTATAGAAAGTACACCTGGACTATAGAAAGTACACCTGGACTATAGAAAGTACACCTGGACTATAGAAAGTACACCTGGACTATAGAAAGTACACCTGGACTATAGAAAGTACACCTGGACTATAGAAAGTACACCTGGACTATAGAAAGTACACCTGGACTATAGAAAGTACACCTGGACTATAGAAAGTACACCTGGACTATAGAAAGTACACCTGGACTATAGAAAGTACACCTGGACTATAGAAAGTACACCTGGACTATAGAAAGTACACCTGGACTATAGAAAGTAAACCTAGACTATAGAAACCACACCTGGACTATAGAAACCACACCTGGACTATAGAAAGCACACCTGGACTAAAGAAAGCACACCTGGACTATAGAAAGTACACCTGGACTATAGAAAGTACACCTGGACTATAGAAAGTACACCTGGACTATAGAAAGTACACCTGGACTATAGAAAGTACACCTGGACTATAGAAAGTACACCTGGACTATAGAAAGTACACCTGGACTATAGAAAGTACACCTGGACTATAGAAAGTACACCTGGACTATAGAAAGTACACCTGGACTATAGAAAGTACACCTGGACTATAGAAAGTACACCTGGACTATAGAAAGTACACCTGGACTATAGAAAGTACACCTGGACTATAGAAAGTACACCTGGACTATAGAAAGTACACCTGGACTATAGAAAGTACACCTGGACTATAGAAAGTACACCTGGACTATAGAAAGTACACCTGGACTATAGAAAGTACACCTGGACTATAGAAAGTACACCTGGACTATAGAAAGTACACCTGGACTATAGAAAGTACACCTGGACTATAGAAAGTACACCTGGACTATAGAAAGTACACCTGGACTATAGAAAGTACACCTGGACTATAGAAAGTACACCTGGACTATAGAAAGTACACCTGGACTATAGAAAGTACACCTGGACTATAGAAAGTACACCTGGACTATAGAAAGTACACCTGGACTATAGAAAGTACACCTGGACTATAGAAAGTACACCTGGACTATAGAAAGTACACCTGGACTATAGAAAGTACACCTGGACTATAGAAAGTACACCTGGACTATAGAAAGTACACCTGGACTATAGAAAGTACACCTGGACTATAGAAAGTACACCTGGACTATAGAAAGTACACCTGGACTATAGAAAGTACACCTGGACTATAGAAAGTACACCTGGACTATAGAAAGTACACCTGGACTATAGAAAGTACACCTGGACTATAGAAAGTACACCTGGACTATAGAAAGTACACCTGGACTATAGAAAGTACACCTGGACTATAGAAAGTACACCTGGACTATAGAAAGTACACCTGGACTATAGAAAGTACACCTGGACTATAGAAAGTACACCTGGACTATAGAAAGTACACCTGGACTATAGAAAGTACACCTGGACTATAGAAAGTACACCTGGACTATAGAAAGTACACCTGGACTATAGAAAGTACACCTGGACTATAGAAAGTACACCTGGACTATAGAAAGTACACCTGGACTATAGAAAGTACACCTGGACTATAGAAAGTACACCTGGACTATAGAAAGTACACCTGGACTATAGAAAGTACACCTGGACTATAGAAAGTACACCTGGACTATAGAAAGTAACCTGGACTATAGAACCCACCTGGACTATAGAAAGTACACCTGGACTATAGAAAGTACACCTGGACTATAGAATGTACACCTGGACTATAGAAAGTACACCTGGACTATAGAAAGTACACCTGGACTATAGAAAGTACACCTGGACTATAGAAACCACACCTGGACTATAGAAAGTGCACCTGGACTATAGAAACCCACCTGGACTATAGAAACCCCACCTGGACTATAGAAACCGCACCTGGACTATAGAAACCGCACCTGGACTATAGAAACCCCACCTGGACTATAGAAACCCCACCTGGACTATAGAAACCCCACCTGGACTATAGAAACCCTACCTGGACTATAGAAACCCCACCTGGACTATAGAAAGTACACCTGGACTATAGAAACCCCACCTGGACTATAGAACAAGTACACCTGGACTATAGAAAGTACACCTGGACTATAGAAAGTACACCTGGACTATAGAAAGTACACCTGGACTATAGAAAGTACACCTGGACTATAGAAAGTACACCTGGACTATAGAAAGTACACCTGGACTATAGAAAGTACACCTGGACTATAGAAAGTACACCTGGACTATAGAAAGTACACCTGGACTATAGAAAGTACACCTGGACTATAGAAAGTACACCTGGACTATAGAAAGTACACCTGGACTATAGAAAGTACACCTGGACTATAGAAAGTACACCTGGACTATAGAAAGTACACCTGGACTATAGAAAGTACACCTGGACTATAGAAAGTACACCTGGACTATAGAAAGTACACCTGGACTATAGAAAGTACACCTGGACTATAGAAAGTACACCTGGACTATAGAAAGTACACCTGGACTATAGAAAGTACACCTGGACTATAGAAAGTACACCTGGACTATAGAAAGTACACCTGGACTATAGAAAGTACACCTGGACTATAGAAAGTACACCTGGACTATAGAAAGTACACCTGGACTATAGAAAGTACACCTGGACTATAGAAAGTACACCTGGACTATAGAAAGTACACCTGGACTATAGAAAGTACACCTGGACTATAGAAAGTACACCTGGACTATAGAAAGTACACCTGGACTATAGAAAGTACACCTGGACTATAGAAAACACCTGGACTATAGAACACCTGGACTATAGAAAGTACACCTGGACTATAGAAAGTACACCTGGACTATAGAAAGTACACCTGGACTATAGAAAGTACACCTGGACTATAGAAAGTACACCTGGACTATAGAAAGTACACCTGGACTATAGAAAGTACACCTGGACTATAGAAAGTACACCTGGACTATAGAAAGTACACCTGGACTATAGAAAGTACACCTGGACTATAGAAAGTACACCTGGACTATAGAAAGTACACCTGGACTATAGAAAGTACACCTGGACTATAGAAAGTACACCTGGACTATAGAAAGTACACCTGGACTATAGAAAGTACACCTGGACTATAGAAAGTACACCTGG
>JBBPBX010111984.1:0-10653 GCA_038048925.1 Garcialebias charrua
ATATATATATATATATACATATATATATATATATATATATATATATATATATATATATATATATATTTTTTTTTTTTTTTTTTTCTTCTTTCGGCTTTTTCCCTGCGTTAGGGGTCACCACAGCGATCTAGTCGCATGAAGATTTGGCAGTTGTTTTTACGCCGGATGCCCTTCCTGACACAACCACAGACCACCGAGCAACCACAGCCCTCTGTGTGGAGCAGAGAGCTGATATCTAGGGTTCCCGGGGGAGCAGATGGTGTGGGTTAAGGGCCTTGCTCAAGGGCCCAGAGTGGGGCAGATGAGGGTGGAGATAGGTGTGACCACTTCACTTATCCCACCCACATCTTTGATGTTGTCGGTACCGGGGCTTGAACCGGCGACCTTCCGATCACAAGCGCACCTTCTTAACCTTTGCGCCACCACTCCCTGTACTATACTGTAGATATATATATATATATATATATATAGATATGTGTGTGTATAATTAATCAATCAGTGTTCCAGCATAAAATGTGATACAAGTTATGTGATTATACAGTATTTATTTTGTCGTGGTAGTTTGTTTACACCAGGGGTGCCCACAATTTCTCAGCATGTGAGCTCCTTTTAAAATGACCAAGTGAAAGTGATCTAATATATAAATAAGGCCCATACACAAGAACAACCTCTGGAAACGTTAGTGTTTCTTCAGTGGTTATTGGGGGTTAAAAAAAATAAAGAGTGTGTTTACAAGAGAAATGCTGTAGTTTCCATGTCAGATGGGTTGCCAGATAAGAAATTATGAACTATAGTACTGTCACTTTAAAATGATAGTATTTTGACCTAAACTGTTGTACGTGCTGAGTAAAGATATTCTAAGATGAGGTGTGTGTTAAGTTTGTTGAACATGTGCACAGAAAAGGAGGGGATCAATAAGACATTTTAAATTTATCTGGCAACCCTGATGACTGTCTCAGCTGCATTCATTGCACATGCAGCATCTATCTGCAGGACAGTTATGTCCAAACTGGTGAACACACTAATGTCTCTTTGGACCCTGGATTTTATTAGTTTTGCTCCTACATGCTGAAAAAGAGTGAGCAGCACAAAAACACTCAGCTCTCTGCCATTTATTATAACTGTTGTTAGTGCAGAAAAACTTTGGGCTGCAGCCGGCTGTAGTGCACATGTGCAACTTCACACATGGAGAATTTTACACCTTTGTTGAGGTGGTGGGGGTTTCCCCGAAAATCTCCACTCTGACACCTGGTTTGAGAGAGTGAGGGCTTTAACTGGCTGCCCTGTATGTCAGTCACGTGACAAATTTCATAGTGGGGATAGGCTGACTTCAATTTTTTTATTCCATGCGAGCTACCCATAAAGCCTTTGCGATTGACCGGTAGATCACAATCGACGTATTGGGCACCCCTGGTTTACACCAACGCATGGCAGAAATAACTACCTGTACATGAATGTGTTATTTATTAGCAGGTGTCATTAGGTGCATGAATAGAAAAAGCGTGCATAAAAATATTTCTGTCAAACCCATGAATGTTTCTCCTGCCTGATCTGATCTGCGGTGTTGTGAATTATTTTGTCACCTTGCCGATCCTCTTCCCCTCCACCTTCAGCGCCTTCATCTTGGAGAAGTAGTGATAGTAGGTGACCACGTAGGTGATGATGGACTTCTCATCAGGGTGGTCCACGCTGATGTCTGTGCACACACACGATATAACGGATATACCAACAGCAAGGTGTGCTGATCACAGACCATGGGCGATGTTTGTCACCTTCAGGGTCCAGCAGCTTGGTGAGGCCGAGGTGCTGCTCAGCCAGGTTGAAGGCATTCTGCAGGTTGTAGTGAGCGTTGGACTTCTTCAGTTTGTCAAAGTCGATCAGGTCGGGCCTGACGAGAAGCACAAAACAAAATGCAAAGAAAATTTAAAGTGAAAATGTTTAAAGGTGGTATGACATGATTTTTTAATTTTTCATAAATTGGCACAACATATATATATCTTTTATCATTCAACTATGTTCGTTGTTGCAAACAAAATGATAATTTAATGAAAATTCGTTTAAAAAGTGAGTTTAAAAATTCGCGCTGTGTTTCTTCACGGGACATCCGGGTACTTCCGCTTGCTAATTTTGTGACGTCAGCGCAGGAATTTCAGTTTGCGGCTGCGTATAGAACACAGATTCATTTTCTGCATGTTCGCCTATTTTTTTTTGTATAACTTGAAAAATGCTGTTACGTTGGGTCGCATTTGGGTGTTCTAATATCATCAGTGAACAAGTACGGAAGGGTATTGCTGTCTTATCACGTTATTACTACATAATATCACGTTATTACTACATATTATCACGTTATTACTACATATTATCACGTTATTACTACATATTATCACGTTAAGGAGCCAAGATGGTGTAGTGGCAGGGCTTCCGACTTGGGACCCGAAGGACGCGGGTTCGCGCCCCGGCCACTACACACCTTGGGGTGTCTATGAGTGCACACCTAATTCTACAGCTCCCCGGGCGCTTTCTGGCTGCTCACTGCACCACCTGGTGGTGGTTGGGTTAAATGCAGAGACGAATTTCGTCTGTGTATGGGAAACATACGCAGATGACAGAAAAAGACATTATTATTATTATTATTATTATTATGTTATTACTACATAATATCACGTTATTACTACATAATATCACATTATTACTACATAATATCACGTTATTACTACATATTATCACGTTATTACTACCGGTACATATTATCACATTATTACTACATATGATCACGTTATTACTACATTATATCAGGTTATTACTACATATTATCACGTTATTACTACATACGTATCACATTATTACTACATAAGCTCAAAAAAAATATTTCATGGATGACAGCAATACCCTTCCGTAAAAAAGTGAGCCTTTTCACTTTCCCGAAAGATGAAATACTTTGTCAAGACTGGACAAAACAAACAAAGCTCTCCCCCTCGGAGCCCCCCTCGCTCCACCCAAGAGCCCCCCTCGCTCCACCCGAACGGTAAGGCAGAACCTGCTGTTTCTTGTTCAACCCCCTGAAATAACTTTGGCTTCCCAAACTGGAGACAAATCGCTCAAATCTAAACTTAGATTGCTAAATTCGTCGGTTTCTATATTGTGCACTATTGTTATGTAAAAGGGGCGTTCTAGGAGACATTCCTGCGCTGACGTCACAAAATTATAAAGCGGAAGTACCGGTACCCGGATGTCCCGTGAAGAAACACAGCGCAAATTTTAAACTCACTTTTTAAACTAATTTTTATTAAATTATCATTATGTTTGCAACAACGAACGAACATTCTGTTGAATGATGTGTTGTGCCAATTTATGAAAAGTTCAAAAATCATGTCAGCCAACTTTTAATATGAAGCATACAAACTTTGAAAACCACTAGATAAATATTCAAAACAAACAGTCTTTTTCGTAAAATTAAATGTTTCAAAATGATCCTTTTTAATAGTACTTTGTAGAAACTAAACATCTTGAATGAATCTCAAACGTTGGTCATTTTGTTTAATTTTTGTCTTAAAGGAAGCAGAGTTTGTATTTTACTATAAAAACCTGTCAGTTCATTTCTCCAGTTAATTTAGATGTTGGCATAAATCTCTGCTTCATCCAACATGACCACGTTTGCTGAGCTGCAGCGGAGCGCTCATACCTGTGTTTGTGGATCAGAGCATTGAAGGCCATCCCGTCTCTCCAGCTGGTGGAGAAGTTGTGGATGTTGACGTTTGGATATCTGAACGAGAAGACAGTGAGTCAGAACTTAAGATCAGAACAACTGAACCATAGCGTTCCTTGAAGGACTAGCTGCTTGCTCACATGGAGACTTCTACGGGCTCACTGAGCTGTCAATCAAATGCTAAGCATGCTAATAAAAAAGTTCCTATGAAAACCAAAGTGGTAAAAACAACTTTTAAAAACAACTCCCGGTTCAGTTCAGGATACAGTTCACGCTGCTGCTGTTTGTTTTCAAAGCTCTGAATGGACTTGCACCCCTGTACATCTCAGAACTTCTGAAAGTCCATCAGCCCGGCAGAGATTTACGATCTGCCAGTCAACACCTGCTGGAGGTGCCTCGCTCAAGGTACAAACAATGGGGAGACCGGTCATTTTCTGTTGCCGGCCCAAAAGCCTGGAACAGCCTCCCCCTTGAGCTGCGTGCCACCTCTGATCTGACTCTGTTCAAAACCAGACTGAAGACCCACTTGTTCAGAAAAGCTTTCAGTGTGTAACTTTTATTACTTTTGGTATTTTAGTATGTAGCTTTTTTGTTTACATTGCCTCCTATTGCTGTTGCATTTATTCTATTTTCACTGATTTATTGTACCAGTTTATACATTTTTTTTACCCTGTTAAGCACCTTGGTCAATGCAAAGCATTGTAGGAAGGCGCTATACAAATAAAGTTTATTATTATTATTATTATTATTAAAAACACAGCTGCTGATTAACTGGAAACTATGCCTCAAACATCAGTGAGGAAAAAAAAAGAAAAGGTTTTGGGATAGAAAGTTTCACTGAACTGAAGCTTTTCTCTGTTCAGATACCATCGATGAGCGGAAAATCAGATCTTGTTGATTTGTTTAATGTGGCGGTGAATGTTGTTAGTCGCCATGTTGTAAAAGTGGGATAAAAAAAGTCTTCAACAAACTGCTTGAAATTAATTAATTTAATACTTTGTTAATAAAATTCCTCTCAGTATCTGACATAAAACGTTTTAACATTCGGCTTATCTTGATTCAACACTCAGACACAAAATAAAAGATAAATACGGTATGTAAAACAAATAATTTTGGTTTTAGGTTCATTCAAACGAAAGAGCAAGAGAGAGAGAGAGAGAGATAGAGACAGAGAGAGACAGGCAGACAGAGAGAGAGAGATAAAGATAAAGATAGATAGATAAAGATAGATAGATAGATAGATAGATAATGACAGATAGATAGATAGATAGATAGATAGATAGATAGATGGATAGATAGATAGATAGATAGATAGATAGATAGATAGATAGATAGATAGATGATAGATAGATAGATAGATAGATAGATAGATAGATAGATAGATAGATAGATAGATAGATAGATAGATAGATAGATAGATAGATAGATAGATAGATAGATAGATAGATAGATAGATAGATAGATAGATAGATAGATAGATAGATAGATAGATAGATAGATAGATAGATAGATAGATAGATAGATAGATAGATAGATAGATAGATAGATAGATAGATAGATAGATAGATAGATAGATAGATAGATAGATAGATAGATAGATGATAGATAGATAGATAGATAGATAGATGATAGATAGATAGATAGATAGATAGATAGATAGATAGATAGATAGATAGATAGATAGATAGATAGATAGATAGATAGATAGATAGATAGATAGATAGATAGATAGATAGATAGATAGATAGATAGATAGATAAAGATAGATGGACAAAGATAGATAGATGGATAAAGGTAGCGAGATAGAAAGATAGATAGAGATATACCATAGATAGAGAGATAAGAGATAGAGATGGCGAGATAGAGAAAGTTAGAGGCAGAGAGAGATAGAGAGGCATGGAGAAATAGATATGTACGGTATATATAGAGATATATTTACAGAGAAAGAGACAGACTGACGGACAGACAGATAGATAGATGGATGGACAGAAAGACAGACAGACAGACAGAGACGAGAATTTTCCAGCTGCATGGGTTTAGAAGACACTGTAAATGTTTGTTTGTTGTGATGTAATTCTGTTGACACAAATGAAAGGTTTCTATTTAAGGGGACTAGCGTCCTCCAGTATTTAAGGGGACTAGCGTCCTCCAGTATTCAAGGGGACTAGCGTCCTCCAGTATTCAAGGGGACTAGCGTCCTCCAGTATTCAAGGGGACTAGCGTCCTCCAGTATTCAAGGGGACTAGCGTCCTCCAGTATTCAAGGGGACTAGCGTCCTCCAGTATTCAAGGGGACTAGCGTCCTCCAGTATTCAAGGGGACTAGCGTCCTCCAGTATTCAAGGGGACTAGCGTCCTCCAGTATTCAAGGGGACTAGCGTCCTCCAGTATTTAAGGGGACTAGCGTCCTCCAGTATTTAAGGGGACTAGCGTCCTCCAGTATTTAAGGGGACTAGCGTCCTCCAGTATTTAAGGGGACTAGCGTCCTCCAGTATTTAAGGGGACTAGCGTCCTCCAGTATTTAAGGGGACTAGCGTCCTCCAGTATTTAAGGGGACTAGCGTCCTCCAGTATTTAAGGGGACTAGCGTCCTCCAGTATTTAAGGGGACTAGCGTCCTCCAGTATTTAAGGGGACTAGCGTCCTCCAGTATTTAAGGGGACTAGCGTCCTCCAGTATTTAAGGGGACTAGCGTCCTCCAGTATTTAAGGGGACTAGCGTCCTCCAGTATTCAAGGGGACTAGCGTCCTCCAGTATTCAAGGGGACTAGCGTCCTCCAGTATTCAAGGGGACTAGCGTCCTCCAGTATTCAAGGGGACTAGCGTCCTCCAGTATTCAAGGGGACTAGCGTCCTCCAGTATTCAAGGGGACTAGCGTCCTCCAGTATTTAAGGGGACTAGCGTCCTCCAGTATTTAAGGGGACTAGCGTCCTCCAGTATTTAAGGGGACTAGCGTCCTCCAGTATTTAAGGGGACTAGCGTCCTCCACTATTTAAGGGGACTAGCGTCCTCCAGTATTTAAGGGGACTAGCGTCCTCCAGTAATTAAGGGGACTAACGTACTCCAATATTTAAGGAGACTAGAGTACTCCAGTATTTAAGGGGACTAGCGTCCTCCAGTACTTAAGGGGACTAGCGTCCTCCAGTACTTAAGGGGACTAGCGTCCTCCAGTACTTAAGGGGACTAGCGTCCTCCAGTACTTAAGGGGACTAGCGTCCTCCAGTACTTAAGGGGACTAGCGTCCTCCAGTACTTAAGGGGACTAGCGTCCTCCAGTACTTAAGGGGACTAGCGTCCTCCAGTACTTAAGGGGACTAGCGTCCTCCAGTACTTAAGGGGACTAGCGTCCTCCAGTACTTAAGGGGACTAGCGTCCTCCAGTACTTAAGGGGACTAGCGTCCTCCAGTACTTAAGGGGACTAGCGTCCTCCAGTACTTAAGGGGACTAGCGTCCTCCAGTACTTAAGGGGACTAGCGTCCTCCAGTACTTAAGGGGACTAGCGTCCTCCAGTACTTAAGGGGACTAGCGTCCTCCAGTACTTAAGGGGACTAGCGTCCTCCAGTACTTAAGGGGACTAGCGTCCTCCAGTACTTAAGGGGACTAGCGTCCTCCAGTACTTAAGGGGACTAGCGTCCTCCAGTACTTAAGGGGACTAGCGTCCTCCAGTACTTAAGGGGACTAGCGTCCTCCAGTACTTAAGGGGACTAGCGTCCTCCAGTACTTAAGGGGACTAGCGTCCTCCAGTACTTAAGGGGACTAGCGTCCTCCAGTATTTAAGGGGACTAGCGTCCTCCAGTATTTAAGGGGACTAGCGTCCTCCAGTATTTAAGGGGACTAGCGTCCTCCAGTATTTCAAGGGGACTAGCGTCCTCCAGTATTTAAGGGGACTAGCGTCCTCCAGTATTTAAGGGGACTAGCGTCCTCCAGTATTTAAGGGGACTAGCGTCCTCCAGTATTTAAGGGGACTAGCGTCCTCCAGTATTTAAGGGGACTAGCGTCCTCCAGTATTTAAGGGGACTAGCGTCCTCCAGTATTTAAGGGGACTAGCGTCCTCCAGTATTTAAGGGGACTAGCGTCCTCCAGTATTTAAGGGGACTAGCGTCCTCCAGTATTTAAGGGGACTAGCGTCCTCCAGTATTTAAGGGGACTAGCGTCCTCCAGTATTTAAGGGGACTAGCGTCCTCCAGTATTTAAGGGGACTAGCGTCCTCCAGTATTTAAGGGGACTAGCGTCCTCCAGTATTTAAGGGGACTAGCGTCCTCCAGTATTTAAGGGGACTAGCGTCCTCCAGTATTTAAGGGGACTAGTGTACTCCAGTATCTTAAGAGGACTAATGTCCTCCAGTATTTTAAGAGGACTGATGTACTCCAGTATTTTAAGAGGACTTATGTCCTCCAGTATTTTAAGAGGACTAATGTCTTCCAGTCAGAGAGCCACATAAAAGGAAAAGAGATGTGAACAAACCCTGCAGTTTTCATCTGACACCAGAGCAGAAGTGCATCTTTAGCAGACTTCTTCTCCTTGTTGTCCTCCGTCTCCACACTGATGTCCTGAATCTGAGACACATAGACACGTTAAAAACAATCAGATGTGTTTCGAAGTTCTCAAACTCAACCAAACAAACATTTTTCCAACCAACATGAAGTCCACATTGTCTTAAACATTCAGCGTTTCTGCTGAAAATCTTATAGCAAAACCGTATTGGTTTTAAAATCTGTTCACACTCTCAAAAATATTCAGATTTTCCAAGTACAGTACTGTACATCACTAACTCCATCTTGTCCATCTTATATTCTTAGAAAACACTTTCCTTGGTTTTCAAAAATATTAGCACTTTACAACCACGTCTACGGCTTCTACAAAAATTTTCAACATGATCAATTTCTACACATTATTAAAATATATATACAGTATATATAATTTTGAAATGCCCATTTCCCCAAACAGTCCTCATATTTTAAAGACATCCTCACTTTCTAAACATTAAATCTTCTCCTAAAACAATTCTTTGTAAAGATTTTCTACATCTCATACAATTTGCTTTAATTATTCTTCAAACATTAGCCTTAAATATGTGTTATTGTCTCCATGTTAAAATTATTTTTACAATCCTCATTTATGGAAAGAAACCCTCACGTTCCAAATTTGTTGTAAATATGAAGAAAACATCCTGGTTTTCTGCAGAAACAGTCCATCAGTCTCCACATTTTCCTGCCTTAAGCCCGACCAGATCCATTCTCAAACATCTCACCCTCATCGATGGAGCTCCATGAGTCGCTCGGTCACATGAACCGATGCGGACGCAGAAATCAGCTCAGACGACAGCGTGAAAACCAGAACAACACAAATGGAGGTTCGCTCCATTCCACTTCACCCACACTCCACCGTTGAAGGATTTTAAAATAAAAATACTTTTTTAATCCTCCAACAGCTTATAAAAGCTAAATCCGGTCGCTCGTTTCACCAACTGTCCCTCGAGGTGACGTCATGATCACTCACTGCAGGGGACAGTAGGACCAGGAGCAAAACTCTCAACTGGATTTTATTCTAATATGTGTTTACTGTTGATTTTTTTTTTTTACTTATTAAAAAATAAGTAGAAAATTTACATTTTCTGCAACAATGCTGGATGACTGCTTAAACTTGCTGAATGAGCTAAAACTGAGATGCTCAAGCTAAACAGAGCAGAACAAAAGCTAAAACGAGTGGAGCACAAGCTAAAAGTAGCAGAACTAGAGCTAAATAAAAAGTTAAAAAGTTAAAGGAGACCAAAGTTCATGCTCCATAATCCAGGTATGAATTCAACAAAGTTCAGTCAGGTCATCTGAACGGTTTCATTTGATGCTGAGACATTTCGTCCTTCATCCGAAGGACTTCTTCATTCTGAGGAGCCCACCAAACCACACTGAATCCCACAAACAGCTCACCTACAGAGTGGAAAAACTAGTTTGCTGGTCAAAAGACGGCCTCCAGGGCCCACCCTCTGCCCCATCAACTACCCCAAGGCAGACCTTGGGGTAACCCAAGTTTGAGTTCCTCAGACTGAAGAAGTCCTTCGGATGAAGGATGAAATGTCTCAGCAACAAAATAAATCGTCCAAATGACCTGACTGAACATTATTAGATTTAAAGAAGAAACTGGCAAAACGGTTTAAAAAAGAATTTACAAACCAGTAGCAAAAACTAAAAGAAAACATGCTAAAATTATCAAAGTAGGTGAAAGAAGCAAAGCATTAGCTAAACAGTAGCTAAAATGAGCTAAACTGGAGTGAAAAGTAGCTAAATAAATTAGCAGTACCTAAACATAGCAAAGGTTTATAAAATAAAAGTTTCAAAAATGTTAAAGAGCTAAAAGTTGCAGAAGGGCAGCTAAATATAGCAGAACAGTAGCTAAAAGCTAATTGTAACAACGGGAGTTAAGTAAGTAAGTAAAGTAAAGTAAAGTTTATTTATATAGCACTTTTCGCAGATAAAATCACAAAGTGCTGTACAACATATAAATAAAAAATTAAAATAAACAGAAGAATTACTGTATTAAAATCTGATTAATCAAAACAATAAGAACAGCTGATAAAAACAAGAACAATTGATAAAAACACTCAATAAAAACATTTATCTAAAAGCTTGTCTGAATAAAAGTGTCTTGAGCTGGGTTTTAAAGGAATCAATAGAGGTGGTCACACGAAGAGACAGGGGCAGGGCATTCCACAGCCGGGGGGCTACGGCCTGAAAGGAAAGGTCACCCCGAGTTTTAAACCGGGTCTTAGGGACCTGTAGAAGGTTCAGTGCAGAGTTAAAGGCCAAACGTGGCAGAAGACGACAAATATAAAGCAAGTCTTATGTGTTTATGTTCTGGTGTGAACACAGGATGTGAACAGGTGAGGAAATGTGCAGGGTTGACCTTTGACCCAGACCAAACCTCCCACCATGTCCAGCATGGAGCTCTGAGTCCGT
>JBBPBX010111985.1:0-10653 GCA_038048925.1 Garcialebias charrua
GGCATTCACACTATAGAGATTGTGTTTATATTTAATATTATTCCAGTTACTATCTTCCATCCGTACGTTTTTTGGCACGCTACTCCTCCTACAGTTTTTGTGCCAATTCAACAAATCATATATCAAAATGTTCAGCTCGCTCAGGACAATCCAGCTATGACTTTTGGTAATGATGCAACTTTAGCTTTTTGAGATATTTAGCCTTTTCGGCCATTTTTTTCCCATTGAAAATGAATGGAGCTAAAATGAAATGGCCTTTGGGGGGCTTTATCATATCTTAAATCTCACCAAATTTGGCAGACTCATCACTCAGACATGGGGGAGTGAAAAAATATCAAAACCTCACGTTTTCATATATGCTGAAGGGGCGTGGCCTGGCCTCAAAGTTAGGCATCTCGCCATGAAAAACGAAACACTTATAGCACCTACACGAAAACCGTCTAATACATCAAACCTTCAGTGATTGACCCACATCCCGTCCCCTGCAATACTGAATGGTCAAATCATGACATTATTTAAGCCCCGCCCCCTCACAACAGGAAGTGTACAGTTGTACATTGAACGTCCCGATCGGACACCTGTTACCTAATCAGCGTGACGGTCTGTCCAGTGACCGAAGACATGTTGCTGTAACAAGCTTTCCAACACTGACCGTTTTGGGTCGAGCATGTGGGCGTGGCGATGTGGCGAATCAGCCGCCACGCCGTCACAAACGAAACACTAATAGCACCTACACGAAAACCGTCTAATACATCAAACCTTCAGTGATTGAACCACATCCGGTCCCCTGCAATACTGAATGGTCAAATCATGACATTAATTAAGCCACGCCCCCTCACAACAGGAAGTGTAAAATTTTACATTGAAGGTCCCGATCGGACACCTGTTACCTAATCAGCGTGATGGTCTGTCCAGTGACCAAAGACATGTTGCTGTAACAAGCTTTCCAACACTGACCGTTTTGGGTCGAGCATGTGGGCGTGGCGATGTGGCGAATCAGCCGCCACGCCGTCACAAACGAAACACTAATAGCACCTACACGAAAACCGTCTAATACATCAAACCTTCAGTGATTGAACCACATCCGGTCCCCTGCAATACTGAATGGTCAAATCATGACATTAATTAAGCCACGCCCCCTCACAACAGGAAGTGTAAAATTTTACATTGAAGGTCCCGATCGGACACCTGTTACCTAATCAGCGTGACGGTCTGTCCAGTGACCGAAGACATGTTGCTGTAACAAGCTTTCCAACACTGACCGTTTTGGGTCGAGCATGTGGGCGTGGCGATGTGGCGAATCAGCCGCCACGCCGTCACAAACGAAACACTAATAGCACCTACACGAAAACCGTCTAATACATCAAACCTTCAGTGATTGAACCACATCCGGTCCCCTGCAATACTGAATGGTCAAATCATGACATTAATTAAGCCACGCCCCCTCACAACAGGAAGTGTAAAATTTTACATTGAAGGTCCCGATCGGACACCTGTTACCTAATCAGCGTGATGGTCTGTCCAGTGACCAAAGACATGTTGCTGTAACAAGCTTTCCAACACTGACCGTTTTGGGTCGAGCATGTGGGCGTGGCGATGTGGCGAATCAGCCGCCACGCCGTCACAAACGAAACACTAATAGCACCTACACGAAAACCGTCTAATACATCAAACCTTCAGTGATTGAACCACATCCGGTCCCCTGCAATACTGAATGGTCAAATCATGACATTAATTAAGCCACGCCCCCTCACAACAGGAAGTGTAAAATTTTACATTGAAGGTCCCGATCGGACACCTGTTACCTAATCAGCGTGATGGTCTGTCCAGTGACCAAAGACATGTTGCTGTAACAAGCTTTCCAACACTGACCGTTTTGGGTCGAGCATGTGGGCGTGGCGATGTGGCGAATCAGCCGCCACGCCGTCACAAACGAAACACTAATAGCACCTACACGAAAACCGTCTAATACATCAAACCTTCAGTGATTGAACCACATCCGGTCCCCTGCAATACTGAATGGTCAAATCATGACATTAATTAAGCCACGCCCCCTCACAACAGGAAGTGTAAAATTTTACATTGAAGGTCCCGATCGGACACCTGTTACCTAATCAGCGTGACGGTCTGTCCAGTGACCGAAGACATGTTGCTGTAACAAGCTTTCCAACACTGACCGTTTTGGGTCGAGCATGTGGGCGTGGCGATGTGGCGAATCAGCCGCCACGCCGTCACAAACGAAACACTAATAGCACCTACACGAAAACCGTCTAATACATCAAACCTTCAGTGATTGAACCACATCCGGTCCCCTGCAATACTGAATGGTCAAATCATGACATTAATTAAGCCACGCCCCCTCACAACAGGAAGTGTAAAATTTTACATTGAAGGTCCCGATCGGACACCTGTTACCTAATCAGCGTGATGGTCTGTCCAGTGACCGAAGACATGTTGCTGTAACAAGCTTTCCAACACTGACCGTTTTGGGTCGAGCATGTGGGCGTGGCGATGTGGCGAATCAGCCGCCACGCCGTCACAAACGAAACACTAATAGCACCTACACGAAAACCGTCTAATACATCAAACCTTCAGTGATTGAACCACATCCGGTCCCCTGCAATACTGAATGGTCAAATCATGACATTAATTAAGCCACGCCCCCTCACAACAGGAAGTGTAAAATTTTACATTGAAGGTCCCGATCGGACACCTGTTACCTAATCAGCGTGACGGTCTGTCCAGTGACCGAAGACATGTTGCTGTAACAAGCTTTCCAACACTGACCGTTTTGGGTCGAGCATGTGGGCGTGGCGATGTGGCGAATCAGCCGCCACGCCGTCACAAACGAAACACTAATAGCACCTACACGAAAACCGTCTAATACATCAAACCTTCAGTGATTGAACCACATCCGGTCCCCTGCAATACTGAATGGTCAAATCATGACATTAATTAAGCCACGCCCCCTCACAACAGGAAGTGTAAAATTTTACATTGAAGGTCCCGATCGGACACCTGTTACCTAATCAGCGTGATGGTCTGTCCAGTGACCAAAGACATGTTGCTGTAACAAGCTTTCCAACACTGACCGTTTTGGGTCGAGCATGTGGGCGTGGCGATGTGGCGAATCAGCCGCCACGCCGTCACAAACGAAACACTAATAGCACCTACACGAAAACCGTCTAATACATCAAACCTTCAGTGATTGAACCACATTGCAATACTGAATGAGCTAAAATGAAATGGCCTTTTGGAGGATTTATCATATCCTAAATCTCACCAAATTTGGCAGACTCATCACTCAGACATGGGGGAGTAAAAAATGATCAAAACCTCACGTTTTCATATATGCTGAAGGGGCGTGGCCTGGCCTCAAAGTTAGCTATCTCGCCATGAAAAACGAAACACTAATAGCACCTACACGAAAACCGTCTAATACATCAAACCTTCAGTGATTGACCCACAACCAGTCCCCTGCAATACTGAATGGTCAAATCATGACATTAATTAAGCCACGCCCCCTCACAACAGGAAGTGTACAGTTGTACATTGAACGTCCCGATCGGACACCTGTTACCTAATCAGCGTGACGGTCTGTCCAGTGACCAAAGACATGTTGCTGTAACAAGCTTTCCAACACTGACCGTTTTGGGTGGAGCATGTGGGCGTGGCGATGTGGCGAATCAGACGTAACGCCGTCACAAACGAAACACTAATAGCACCTACACGAAAACTGTCTAATACATCAAACCTTCAGTGATTGACCCACATCCGGTCCCCTGCAATACTGAATGGTCAAATCATGACATTAATTAAGCCACGCCCCCTCACAACAGGAAGTGTACAGTTGTACATTGAACGTCCCGATCGGACACCTGTTACCTAATCAGCGTGACGGTCTGTCCAGTGACCGAAGACATGTTGCTGTAACAACGTTTCCAACACTGACCGTTTTGGGTGGAGCATGTGGGCGTGGCGATGTGGCGAATCAGATGTAACGCCGTCACAATACGTTTGGCCTTTTGGGAGCTTTATCATATCCCAAAACTCACCAAATTTGGCAGACTCGTCAGGACTGGTGAAAAATTACATATTTTGGGGGCGTGGCCAAAATTGCAAAAGAAACGGCTCAAGAGCGCCACCTAGAATATTTCAAACTACCCTCCGCATTGGCCTTAGTTTCACGTAGGATCATGAAATTTGGTACACCTCCCCGATTCACCAAGGCGCACAGAAAACCCTCTGGCACCAACGTTGTACGATGAAAGGAAAGGCGACCTTTTCGGCCATTTTTATCCCATTGAAAATGAATGGAGCTAAAATGAAATAGCATTTTGGGGGCTTTTTCATATCCCAAAACTCACCAAAATTGGCAGACTCATCAGGACTGGTGAACAATTACATATTTTGGGGGCGTGACCAAAATTTCAAAAGAAACGGCTCAAGAGCGCCACCTAGAAAATTTCAAACTACCCTCCGCATTGGCCTTAGTTTCACGTAGGATCATGAAATTTGGTACACTTGTCCAATTCACCAAGACGCACAGAAAACCCTCTGGCATCAACGTTGTACGATAAAGGAAAGCGGCCATTTTTATCCCATTGAAAATGAATGGAGCTAAAATGAAATAGCATTTTGGGGGCTTTTTCATATCCCAAAACTCACCAAAATTGGCAGACTCATCAGGACTGGTGAACAATTACATATTTTGGGGGCGTGACCAAAATTTCAAAAGAAACGGCTCAAGAGCGCCACCTAGAAAATTTCAAACTACCCTCCGCATTGGCCTTAGTTTCACGTAGGATCATGAAATTTGGTACACTTGTCCAATTCACCAAGACGCACAGAAAACCCTCTGGCATCAACGTTGTACGATAAATGGGAAGGCGGCCATTTTGGAATGTGGACCAAATTGAGTGCACGCACTGGGTGCCGAACGGGTACGGGAAAGGCACGAGAGTGTTTCGGGGTGGACCAGCTCGACTTCCCGCGGTCGCCGCGAGAAGGGCGGAGCGGCGCTAAGGCATTCACACGTGCATTTTCGCAGGAAATGCGGTTTTTCTAGTTATTATTATTATTCTTATATGTTACTATCTTCCGTCCGTACGTTTTTTGGCGTCCTACTCCTCCTACAGTTTTCGTGCCATTTCAACATATCATATATCAAAATGTTCAGCTCGTTCAGGACAATTCAGCTATGACTTTTGGTACTGCTGCAACTTTCGCTTTTTGAAATATTAAGCCTTTTCGGCCATTTTTTTCCCATTGAAAATGAATGGAGCTAAAATGAAATGGCCTTTTGGGGGCTTTATCATATCCTAAATCTCCCCAAATTTGGCAGACTCATCAATCAGACATGGGGCAGTAATAAATGATCAACACCTCGCGTTTTCATATATGCTGAAGGGGCGTGGCCTGGCCTCAAAGTTAGGCATCTCGCCATGAAAAACGAAACACTAATAGCACCTACACAAAAACTGTCTAATACATCAAACCTTCAGTGATTGACCCACAACCAGTCCCCTGCAATACTGAATGGTCAAATCATGACATTAATTAAGCCACGCCCCCTCACAACAGGAAGTGTACAGTTGTACATTGAACGTCCCGATCGGACACCTGTTACCTAATCAGCGTGACGGTGTGTCCAGTGACCGAAGACATGTTGGTGTAACAAGCTTTCCAACACTGACCGTTTTGGGTGGAGCATGTGGGCGTGGTTATGTGGCGAATCAGACGTAACGCCGTCACAATACGTTTGGCCTTTTGGGAGCTTTATCATATCCCAAAACTCACCAAATTTGGCAGACTCGTCAGGACTGGTGAAAAATTACATATTTTGGGGGCGTGGCCAAAATTGCAACAGAAACGGCTCAAGAGCGCCACCTAGAATATTTCAAATTACCCTCCGCATTGGCCTTAGTTTCACGTAGGATCATGAAATTTGGTACACTTGTCCAATTCACCAAGACGCACAGAAAACCCTCTGGCGTCAACGTTGTACGATAAATGGGAAGGCGGCCATTTTGGAATGTGGAGCCGAACGGGTACGGGAAAGGCACGAGAGTGTTTCGGGAATATTTGTGCCATTTCAACGATTCATATATCAAAATGTTCAGCTCGTTCAGGACAATCCAGCTATGACTTTTGGTAATGCTGCAAGTTGCGCTTTTTGAAATATTAAGCCTTTTCGGCCATTTTTTTCCCATTGAAAATGAATGGAGCTAAAATGAAATGGTCTTTTGGGGGCTTTATCATACCCTAAAACTCACCAAATTTGGCAGACTCATCACTCAGACATGCAGGAGTAACAAATGATCAAAACCTCGCATTTTCATATATGCTGAAGGGGCGTGGCCTGGCCTCAAAGTTAGGCATCTCGCCATGAAAAACGAAACACTAATAGCACCTACACGAAAACCGTCTAATACATCAAACCTTCAGTGATTGACCCACAACCACTCCCCTGCAATACTGAATGGTCAAATCATGACATTAATTAAGCCACGCCCCCTCACAACAGGAAGTGTACAGTTATACATTGAACGTCCCGATCGGACACCTGTTACCTAATCAGCGGGACGGTCTGTCCAGTGACCGAAGACATGTTGCTGTAACAAGCTTTCCAACACTGACCGTTTTGGGTGGAGCATGTGGGCGTGGCGATGTGGCGAATCAGCCGTCACGCCGTCACAAACGAAACACTAATAGCACCTACACGAAAACAGTCTAATACATCAAACCTTCAGTGATTGACCCACATCCGGTCCCCTGCAATACTGAATGGTCAAATCATGACAATAATTAAGCCACGCCCCCTCACAACAGGAAGTGTACAGTTGTACATTGAACGTCCCGATCGGACACCTGTTACCTAATCAGCGTGACGGTCTGTCCAGTGACCGAAGACATGTTGCTGTAACAAGCTTTCCAACACTGACCGTTTTGGGTGGAGCATGTGGGCGTGGCGATGTGGCGAATCAGCCGTCACGCCGTCACAAACGAAACACTAATAGCACCTACACGAAAACAGTCTAATACATCAAACCTTCAGTGATTGACCCACATCCGGTCCCCTGCAATACTGAATGGTCAAATCATGACAATAATTAAGCCACGCCCCCTCACAACAGGAAGTGTACAGTTGTACATTGAACATCCCGATCGGACACCTGTTACCTAATCAGCGTGACGGTCTGTCCAGTGACCGAAGACATGTTGCTGTAACAAGCTTTCCACACTGACCGTTTTGGGTGGAGCATGTGGGCGTGGCGATGTGGCGAATCAGACGTAACGCCGTCACAATACGTTTGGCCTTTTGGGAGCTTTATCATATCCCAAAACTCACCAAATTTGGCAGACTCGTCAGGACTGGTGAAAAATTACATATTTTGGGGGCGTGGCCAAAATTGCAACAGAAAGGGCTCAAGAGCGCCACCTAGAATATTTCAAACTACCCTCCGCATTGGCCTTAGTTTCACGTAGGATCATGAAATTTGGTACACTTGTCCAATTCACCAAGACGCACAGAAAACCCTCTGGCGTCAACGTTGTACGATAAATGGGAAGGCGGCCATTTTGGAATGTGGACCAAATTGAGTGCACGCACTGGGTGCCGAACGGGTACGGGAAAGGCACGAGAGCGTTTCGGGGTGGACCAGCTCGACTTCCCGCGGTCGCCGCGAGAAGGGCGGAGCGGCGCTAAGGCATTCACACGTGCATTTTCGCAGGAAATGCGGTTTTTCTAGTTATTATTATTATTCTTATATGTTACTATCTTCCGTCCGTACGTTTTTTGGCGTCCTACTCCTCCTAGAGTTTTCGTGCCAT
Organism: Garcialebias charrua; assembly: GCA_038048925.1. NCBI lineage: Eukaryota > Metazoa > Chordata > Actinopteri > Cyprinodontiformes > Rivulidae > Garcialebias > Garcialebias charrua. The sequence goes on from JBBPBX010111985.1 coordinate 7,834, forward strand.
TTCAACAATTCATATATCAAAATGTTCAGCTCGTTCAGGACAATCCAGCTATGAATTTTGGTAATGTTGCAACTTTCGCTTTTTGAAATATTAAGCCTTTTCGGCCATTTTTTTCCCATTGAAAATGAATGGAGCTAAAATGAAATGGCCTTTTGGAGGATTTATCATATCCTAAATCTCACCAAATTTGGCAGACTCATCACTCAGACATGGGGGAGTAAAAAATGATCAAAACCTCACGTTTTCATATATGCTGAAGGGGCGTGGCCTGGCCTCAAAGTTAGCTATCTCGCCATGAAAAACGAAACACTAATAGCACCTACACGAAAACCGTCTAATACATCAAACCTTCAGTGATTGACCCACAACCAGTCCCCTGCAATACTGAATGGTCAAATCATGACATTAATTAAGCCACGCCCCCTCACAACAGGAAGTGTACAGTTGTACATTGAACGTCCCGATCGGACACATGTTACCTAATCAGCGTGACGGTCTGTCCAGTGACCGAAGACATGTTGCTGTAACAAGCTTTCCAACACTGACCGTTTTGGGTGGAGCATGTGGGCGTGGCGATGTGGCGAATCGGACGTAACGCCGTCACAAACGAAACACTAATAGCACCTACACGAAAACTGTCTAATACATCAAACCTTCAGTGATTGACCCACATCCGGTCCCCTGCAATACTGAATGGTCAAATCATGACAATAATTAAGCCACGCCCCCTAACAACAGGAAGTGTACAGTTGTACATTGAACGTCCCGATCGGACACCTGTTACCTAATCAGCGTGACGGCCTGTCCAGTGACCAAAGACATGTTGCTGTAACAAGCTTTCCAACACTGACCGTTTTGGGTGGAGCATGTGGGCGTGGCGATGTGGCGAATCAGACGTAACGCCGTCACAATACGTTTGGCCTTTTGGGGGCTTTATCATATCCCAAAACTCACAAAATTTGGCAGACTCATCAGGACTGGTGAAAGATTACATATTTTAGGGGCGTGGCTAAAATTGCAAAAGAAACGGCTCAAGAGCGCCACCTAGAATATTTCAAACTACCCTCCGCATTGGCCTTAGTTTCACGTAGGATCATGAAATTTGGTACACTTGTCCAATTCACCAAGACGCACAGAAAACCCTCTGGCATCAACGTTGTACGATAAATGGGAAGGCGGCCATTTTGGAAAGTGGACCAAATTGGGTGCATGCGTTGGGTGCCGAACGGGTACGGAAAAGGCACGAGAGTGTTTCAGGTTGGACCAGCTGGACTTCCCGCGATCGCCGCGAGAAGGGCGGAGCGGCGCTAAGGCATTCACACGTGCATTTTCGCAGGAAATGCGACTTTTCTAGTTATTATTATTATTCTTATATGTTACTATCTTCCGTCCGTACGTTTTTTGGCGTCCTACTCCTCCTACAGTTTTCGTGCCATTTCAACATATCATATATCAAAATGTTCAGCTCGTTCAGGACAATCCAGCAATGACTTTTGGTAATGGTGCAACTTTAGCTTTTTGAGATATTTAGCCTTTTCGGCCATTTTTTTCCCATTGAAAATGAATGGAGCTAAAATGAAATGGCCTTTTGGGGGCTTTATCGTATCCTAAAACTCACCAAATTTGGCAGACTCATCATTCAGACATGGGGGAGTAAATATTTATCAAAACCTCGCATTTTCATATATGCTGAAGGGGCGTGGCCTGGCCTCAAAGTTAGGTATCTCGCCATGAAAAACGAAACACTAATAGCACCTACAAGAAAACTGTCTAATACATCAAACCTTCAGTGATTGACCCACAACCGGTCCCCTACAATACTGAATGGTCAAATCATGACATTAATTAAGCCACGCCCCCTCACAACAGGAAGTGTACAGTTATACATTGAAGGTCCCGATCGGACACCTGTTACCTAATCAGCGGGACGGTCTGTCCAGTGACCGAAGACATGTTGCTGTAACAAGCTTTCCAACACTGACCGTTTTGGGTGGAGCATGTGGGCGTGGCGACGTGGCGAATCAGACGTAACGCCGTCACAAACGAAACACTAATAGCACCTACACGAAAACTGTCTAATACATCAAACCTTCAGTGATTGACCCACATCCGGTCCCCTGCAATACTGAATGGTCAAATCATGACATTAATTAAGCCACGCCCCCTCACAACAGGAAGTGTACAGTTGTACATTGAAGGTCCCGATCGGACACCTGTTACCTAATCAGCATGACGGTCTTTCCAGTGACCAAAGACATGTTGATGTAACAAGCTTTCCAACACTGACCGTTTTGGGTGGAGCATGTGGGCGTGGCGATGTGGCGAATCAGACGTAACGCCGTCACAATACGTTTGGCCTTTTGGGAGCTTTATCATATCCCAAAACTCACCAAATTTGGCAGACTCGTCAGGACTGGTGAAAAATTACATATTTTGGGGGCGTGGCCAAAATTGCAACAGAAACGGCTCAAGAGCGCCACCTAGAATATTTCAAACTACCCTCCGCATTGGCCTTAGTTTCACGTAGGATCATGAAATTTGGTACACTTGTCCAATTCACAAAGACGTACAGAAAACCCTCTGGCATCAACATTGTACGATAAATGGGAAGGCGGCCATTTTGGAATGTGGACCAAATTGGGTGCATACATTGGGTGCCGAACGGGTACGGGAAAGGCACGAGAGTGTTTCAGGGTGGACTAGCTCGACTTCCCGCGGTCGCCACGAGAAGGGCGGAGCGGCGCTAAGGCATTCACACGTGCATTTTCGTAGGAAATGCAAATTTTCTAGTTTTATTATTATTATTCTTATATGTTACTA
>JBBPBX010111986.1:0-10653 GCA_038048925.1 Garcialebias charrua
GCTGGATATGGGCACCAGCGACCTCCCTTACCCAAAATGGAAGAAACGGGTAAAGATAATGGATGGATTCATATTTGATAAATCTTTAACAAAATTTAAAAACCTGTTCAAGTTTACACAAATTCTCTTCTGAACTGTAATTTATAAACATAAATTGTATAATTTAGAACTGGCTCCAGGTGATGCATCTCATCTGGTCTCTTCAACCTGTTAAAAGACAAATTACATTAAGTTTGTTGTATATTGTCGATAAGTTTTAGTATAATATGAGAAAACAAGTTACCTTTGAGCTGCAGCTACATGAGAACTTCTCCCACGTTATTCTTGTTTCATGCTGGAGCTGTGTGGACCTTTATCTACATAAAGGAATAACGTACGTTGCTTCCAGCTTATTAAAAATAAACCTAAACCTCTCGCCTTCCACTGAGCTGTCTGCTTGTAAACACTTTGTGATATAGCAGGAGCTGGAGAGAAAAATCTTTGCAGCAAACTGCGCTGGTCGGCTGCTTTCACTTTCATCTTTCGCGCATTTTATCGTATTTCCAAAATACTGTACCGTAATTTTATTTGACACTTTTTACAAACAACCGTTCTCTTGTTAAGCTCTGTCTTCCCTCAGAACATTGTAGGATCTGAAATTATTTTTAAAGACAAAGAAGCGGGTTGAATTGCGCTGTCTCCCTCCGCCCTCCTCCATGCTAGCAGGCTCCATTCAGATAAAGGGAGCTGGCTAACTAGCTTGCTGTACGGTGGCCTACACGGCCAAAATTCTACAGTGGCTGAACGGACACATAATGCAATATGCAGTACGCTCAGGAGTAGGAGCAGAAGAAAAATAAAATTAAACACATTTTAAAATTCAGAATCGTCAGGACTAAGAATCTAGATTCTTTTTTTTTTAATCACTTTTTTTCTGAACCCCTACGTGTGTCGGTTTCCTTGTGAGGGTTAATCCTCCTGAAATTTCTCCTTCTGCTATCACACTGAGAAGCTCTTCATCTGGTGTTGAGGTGAGATGCAGTTAGTTTCCCTCAGCAGAGGTCTCCACAGCCACTCACATTCCAGACTTGGCCTTTGTTTCACACTGATGCCCTTCCTGACACAACCTGGGCTTGAAGCCACAACCTCAGGATGACACTGACCTCCCAGCTGCTGCAGTAGAGAGTCAGAATTTCTTTGTCATTCTCACCAGTCACCACATGTGGTGGAACGAAAGTGTGTACACAAGGTCCCAGTTACATCCAACAATCCTGTTTTTTCCTGCTGAGGCGACTGTCCAAGCTGAAGCCCATACTATCCAAAAACAACCTGGAGACAGTGATTCACGCATTTATTACATCTAGGCTTGATTACTGCAATTCACTTCTGCTTGGCGTCAGTCAGGCCACCATTGCACAATTACAACTGGTTCAGAACGCAGCAGCCCGATTTTTAACCAGCACACGCAAAAGAGAGCACATTACACCAGTCTTGGCCTCCCTGCACTGGCTACCGGTTCATCTTCGAGTCCAGTTCAAAATTCTCCTGTATGTCTACAAATCACTGAACAGCCTCGCCCCCGCCTATCTCTCGGATTTGATACACCCATATGTCCCTCCACGTGCTTTGAGGTCAGAGGACCGGGTACTTTTAAGAGTTCCAGAAACTCGCCTTAAGCGCAGAGGTGACAGGGCGTTCTCTTTAGCAGGCCCACGACTCTGGAATGAGTTACTGCTACTTGTCAAACAGGCCCCCTCCCTCTTAGTTTTCAAATCCCGGTTAAAAACTCACTACTATTCTGTTGTTTTCAACACCAGCTGATTTGTATTTGATCGTTTTATTTATGATCTGCAATGTTTTTATGTCTTTCGTGTTGTACTTCATTGTGTGTGTTGCCTGTTGTTTGTTTGTTTGTCCAGCACTTTTGTTTGAACTTGTTCCTGTTTAAAGTGCTTTATAAATAAAATGGTATGGTATGGTATGGTAACAAAAGTATAAAATGTAAAAGAAAAGCGGTAATAAGATCTAAGATATAAACTAAGACTAGATGATCTGAAGGAGTCCCTGGCAGCTGTAAGCTAACACAGCTGAAGGTTTTATTTTACGGGGCAGAACCTCAACATGTTAGTTTGTACTGCAGCTTTGGTTGTTCTTAGAACTGTCATTTCTAACCCGGGTCCGAAGCCCAGCCTGACCTGACCCGAATTCTGGGCGGTCTGGGCCATGATAATGTGCTGGGTGGGCGGGCCGGTGTCGGACTTTTGATTACATCAGCAGATCAGCCGCTATTCAATTAAGAAACATGGCTTGCCATACCTTCACCAGCCGCACGCAACTATTTCACCACGAGCTCACCAGCCTTGAAAGAGGTCAAATAAAGTTCAGTTAAGCTGCAGATGGGACTATACAGGTGACCCCCTACCTACGACTCCATCGACCTACGGCGGCCCGGACCTACGAACGTATCATATTTAATAAAAATATGAAATTACTGTATTAAAAAAAAATATATATATATTTTTTTTTTGTGTGTGTGTTTAAATGTTCTTAATTTCATGTGTACAGCACTTTGTTGCAGCTGTGGTTGTTTTAAAGGCTTTATAAATAATAATTATGATAAAAATGATCATTTCTGATCATTTTTGCGCAATCTTGGGCAGCAGGAAGTAGGTCTTCAGTTTACACGGTCACAAATTAATGTAGAACACCGGACGCCATTTTAGGTTCAGTCACGGGGGCCTTTGAAGGTCTCCGGTCACAAATTAATGTAGAACACCGGACGCCATTTTAGGTTAGCTGCCGGGAGCCGGCCTTTGAAGACTGGTGACCAGGATCGCATCATATGGATTAATTACTAGCTGGAATCGCTCTGTGAGCTCTGTGGACGTCTCAGGCTGGAGCAGCAGCTGCAGATTGATCGCGCCGCCGCTCCAACACCAGCTCATGGCTTGGCTAGCAGAAGCTAGCCAGCTAGCTAACACAGGTCTCGAGCAGCTGCGGTGGTTCACTCGCCGGCCGCCGCGCTGCTCGGCCCGACAACAATCAACGCATGGCAACCTAAGATGTCGGCTTTGACCATCTCAAAGTAAGAAATTATATTTTTATTTATTCTGTAAATGTGAATAGCAATGTTTAACATTACAGTACACTACTGTACATGCTTAAATGTGTGCGCGCGCTCCGTTAGCGGTATTTAAACGACCTACGAACGGAATAAGGACCTACGAACGGGACGCTATTTTCACCCCCTAGCTACGGCAGAATCGAGCTGCGAACAGTTCTTATGTCCCAAACTCGTACGTAAGTAGGGGGTCACCTGTACTGCCAGGAAGCGATTCATCGCACACATGGACGTTCATTCAGCCACTGCACTCAGCGGATGCGCGCGGCGGGTGACCCAAACAGATGAGATCCCAAAGCAGACATGTCAGAACGCCCGTGTCTCAGTAAATTAGAACGCAGGCAGAAACTGGGTTTTGATGCTCTTTGATGGCCATGAAGGGACAAACACCCCCTCAGCTTCGATCTTCTGCCCCTTTTATTCAGCCGCACGTCACCGCAGTATTCATTCAACCTTTATCATGCAGGTTAAACTCATTGAGCCTTGAGGACTTATTTACAAGAGAGATCTGATTTAAAGAGTGATGACAACAGTGAGTAACAACGACAACAATAGACAATCATAAAAGAGGCATACATAATTTTTTTTTTTATATACAAATTAAAATACGATGGCAAAAAAAAGTAGCAAAAACAGCTATATTATAAGACGAATGTAGAAAACTAAAAACAGGAACATGTCTGCATTGGTTCTTGCCATGAACTTAACAGATGTTTAAAGCAACTTAGAGAGCTCAAGGCCGAGAGCTTCAGATCTTTTTGTAAGATATTCCAGGAAACAGGAGCAGAGTAGGAGAAGGCCCTTTTGCCTAGTTCAGTCATCACTGAGGGAACACTGCAAGTAATGATGTCCTGAGAGTGCACGCTGTAGCTGCATTGACACAGTGACATGTAGGAGGAGATTTATGAAGGCAACAGACCAAGAAGGGATTTAAAGATGAAAATGTACCAGTGGAAGAGTCTGTGTGAAGTTAATGATGTCCAGTTAACCAGTGAATACAGGGTACAGTGGTGGATATGATAATCACAGCCAGTTATGAATCTTAGTGCACCATGATAGACCACATCCAACATCCGCAGGGTGCTTGTAGGAGCTTTCATATAGATAATGTCACTATAATCAATGGAGGGAAGGAAAGTCACAGATACAAGGTGTTTCCTAACATTTAGTGTTAGACATGATCTGTTTCTGAAAAAGAAACCCAGTTTAACTTTCAGTTTCTTTACTAGGTTTTCCACGTGGAGTTTAAAAGAGAGATGCAAATCAACCAGGATACCCAAATATTTATAGGAATCAACAAACTCAATAGGGACACCATTTGAGGATGAAATCAGAGGTAGAACTGCTGGGACCGACTTCCTATTTGAAAAAAGCATCCCTTTGGGTTTGTCAGTATACTATTTAGGACAAGTTTGAGACGGAATAAATCTGACTGGATGATGTCAAATGCAGATTGCAAAAGCTGGAAAGCCTTGTGCCGGGTTCCCACCGAACGCGTTTCGGGCGGCCAACGCTGCCACTTTACATGCAAAGTCTATGTGGAGGCGTGGCCAGGGGCGGCGCGTTTTGAGCATTTCAAGCAGCGCGGCAGTTCTTTCCCACGCACGCGCGCGTCCAAAGCAGCCGAGGCGTCGAGCAGCCAAAGTTCATTCATTTGAACTTTGGCTGCTCGACGCCTCGCAGCAACCAATCGGGAGAGCCTCTGCTATGTGATGACGCAACAACGACGGGACTGTTTTTGGACTTTTTAAACTTACCCCAACGAGCCTCCATGAAGAAACCAGCCTCCGGTAAGAAACTTGGCATTTTTACAGTTGCCACTGTCTGCTCGAGCGTACGATCACCCCAAACATAAAAAAAAAATGTTTTAATCTCAACAAAGACCTTCGGAGCTGCAGTTCGGCTTGTAGAAAACCCACTCAAGTAGTAACGAGGCTCACGAACAGCTGATTTTATCTTTCCAGTGCACAGAAAACAAAACAAATCTGACCGGGAAGGGAGCCAGACGCTGCTCCCACTGCGCGTCTTCAGACGCGTTCTGTGTGAACAGACATCTGTTGACAAGCAGCAAACACGGTGCGTTGGGAGCGTTTTGACGCGTTTGGTGGGAACCCGGCATTAGCAACTGTTTTAGCTCATAAAGTTAGTTTTACGTTGGATGTTGGACATTCCAGCTCCGTGGCTTCAGTGGTGTGTTCCTCTCCTTCGATCCGATGCAGGCAGTCTGATTTCAGTCAGCCGAACTCGACCGAGAGGAACACACAGCTGAAGCCACAGAGCTCGCATGTCCAACGTAAAACTACCTTTACTGCAGTCCACGTGTCCACCGACCGTTAATAATTATAAGCAGTCAAAGCTTAATTAAAAATTTTGGATTTTTTTCCTGGTTCGGACCTGTAATTACTGTTAATTCGTAGGGCTGGTTGGGATTCAGAAATGATGTCTACGGGCTGGGGCCGGGTCGGATAGGATTTTTTGGACCCGAATGCAACTCTAGTTGTTCTGGCTATGAGGCTCTGCCGGAGCTGGTGAACTGCATCAGAAATGATTTGTGGAACACGTTTAGAAGACAAGCTGCTGTTTCATTGATGTTCTGTTGTGCGTTTTATCTGCAGGAACCTCACAGAATTTACCCCTGTGTCCCAGTTGAACAGCGCAGACCCCTCAGGGTGCTCTCTTTGTTTGATGGCATTGCAACAGGTAAGATCGTGGTGCTGTCAATCACTTAATTCATTCGTTAATTCAGTGTTTGTGTGAACAAAAAGCTTCTGGTAAACATTTGTAGTAGACAGTAATATTCACACAACGCTCTCTGTTTTATTGTTAAACTGCTAAAAGTAAGTATTTTCATCACACCAGGATATTTGGTGCTAAAGGAACTCGGCTTAAAGATCGAGAGATATATCGCTTCTGAGATTTGTACCAACTCGATCACTGTGGCGATGGTCAAACACGAAGGGAGGATCGAGCACGTCAACGACGCTCGTGCCATTACCAGGAGACATGTGAGGCCAGAGTGCAGGAACAGCAGAACTTTAGCTAGTTTGAAAGGTGACTTGAGCTCCAGCTTTGTGTGTTTCAGCTGGCTGAATGGGGTCCGTTCGACCTCCTGATCGGAGGCAGCCCGTGTAACGACCTGGCCTTGGTCAACCCTAATAGAAAAGGATTATTTGGTAACTCTTACATTTCTGCTTGGAGACCTTTTGACTTTGCAGGAAGAGTAGTAAGATGTATTTAAATTGTTTCCTGCAGAGGGCACTGGAAGACTCTTCTTCGAGTATTACCGCATACTGAACTTACTGAAGCCAAAGGAGGACGACAACCGCCCTTTCTTCTGGTTGTTCGAGAACGTGGTTTTCATGGGCTCCCGTGATAAGTCTGACATCTGCCGGTTCCTGGAGGTGATCGATCATAAATGTAGCTGCACGTGTCAGTAAGGCGGGATCAGCGTGTTCAATGTGTGTGTGTTTATTTCAGTGTAATCCAGTTCTTGTTGATGCTGTGAAGGTCAGCCCTGCTCACAGAGCGCGCTACTTCTGGGGGAACATTCCAGGCATGAACAGGTATGAATGATTAGATCCTGCGCTTACTGTAACGTTATAAAGATGATGAGGTCTTTACATGCGTGTCATATTTGTTTCAATTCAGTTTATTTACATAGCGCCAAGTCACAACAGAAGTCACCTCATGGCACTGATTTTTATTTTATTTTTGTGTGTGTCTATCAGACCTATTACTGCGTCTCAGAGTGACAAAGTCCTTCTCCAGGACTGTTTGGAAATTGGGCGCAAGGCAATGGTAAAAAAAAAAAAACATTCTTTGATGCATTTTTTTTTAATTGATTTCGTTCACATTTGGCAGCATTGTCTTTTATTTAGTTTGTGTAGTAGCAGCCGTTCACAGTAGGGAATTTAATTCTGTTGTGCTTTTAGTTTTATATTTGCCTCTGTCGTCCTGCAGACGGACAAGATTCGCACGGTCACAACACATGGAGAATGCATGAAGATGGGGAAGAAAGGGCCACTTCCTGTCACCATGATGGGGAAGGAGGACTACCTGTGGTCCTCAGAGTTGGAGACGTAAGGCTGACTCTCATATCTTACCACTAACTCACATTTTGAGTGTCCTCTTTGTGTTTAGTTTGAAGTCATGAGGGTTGGTGGTTAAAATATTTCTCTGTGCTTTAAAACCTGATCTGCATTGTTTGTTACAAACTGTTTTTACATTAACGTTGTTTATTACAAAGAAGTGTGGAGGACTGTAACTCTGCTTTCTGGACTGGACCCTGGGTTGTTAATTTGGAGGACAAACAAAATCAGACAAATTTCTAGAAAGATGAGCAGCTCCACCCAAAGTGGGATGGATGCCATCTCCCCGCATCAGACCAGGTTTTCCCCAAAAAGCGCTCCAGTTATCTGTGTAGCCCACGTTGTTTTCAGAACACCACCTGGACACCCAGCAGACAAATGTCGACATACGACTAAACATGTCGCTGCTGGTCACGTTGGGAGTGGACCAGAGAAAACTATGGAGTCCAACATGTTTGTTTTTTTTGTTTTTTTAATGAAAGTATTTTTTTCTTCTTCAGAATACACACACACCAAAAAAGTGATAGTAATTTTAATCACCTTAATAAGAACCACACGAAAAGAGATAAGAAATGAGTTTAACACAGATCACAATCTTTGCAAAGGGGAGATCACTTCAACGTATTTGAAACTAAGTTCAAACGTGTTGGAAGCAAAATCCGATATGCCCAGCTCGCTCGTGCCTTTTTATTCAGAGGAGGAGTGATGGGTCACACAACTTCTGACAGCTTACAGATAAAACAGAGACCAGAAGTCATGGTACTGTTCAAACAGGAACATCATATCAAAACATGAACTATGGGCTCGTTTGTTCTGTGTCCAGGGCTGCCAAAGGGCGGCTGCGAGAACGTGCATCGGAGGACTTTAGCAAGTACAGGTAGTCCCTAGCCTGGCCCTCGCCTTCCTGCACAGCTCTGCTCAATTCTCATTTCCCTTCACTGCACAGTCTGGGACTTCTCTCATAGACAACGATTTCTCCGGCCGATTTTTGACCGGACCAATCAGAGAACAGAAGGCGGAGTTTTTGGCCCCTAACCCACGCCCCCACCTGTCCCAGCGCAGCCAGCGAGCATCCGCATGTTCTCATTCAAAGCGATGCAGGACTGTTTTATATGTGACACAAATGTATTAATTTCCCCTTCTTAATCCCTTATCTGGAGTTTTCTTTTGTTTTTTTGCCAAAAGTCAAGTGATCGCTCGCTCCCTCCTCCTCTCCCTCCGCTGAGTGAAATGAACAAGGAAATGACTGAGGTTGTCACGAGAGAATTAAAGAGTCCCATCAGATTTCCTGGTCTTCTGGTGTGTTGGACCAGCGATCCATGGTTTTATTTTATTAGAATGTTTTATTAACATATAAACACAGAATATGCAAAGGCAGCGAGAGAAAATTCAGCAGGAGGCGGAGCTGAAGTCAAGTTCAGAAGACCACGGGGGAGCGCGCAGCCAACGAGCATTCGCATGTTCTCATTCAAAGCGATGCAGGACTGTTTTATATGTGACACAAATGTATTAATTTCCCCTTCTTAATCCCTTATCTGGAGTTTTTTTGCCAAAAGTCAAGTTATCGCTCGCTCCCTCCTCCTCCTCTCCCTCCGCTGATGCTTCAGGTTGTCACGAGAGAATTAAACTCGTGTTCGTTGCTGCCCGAGTCCCATCAGATTTTCTGGTCTTCTGGTGTGTTGGACCAGCGATCCATGGTTTTATTTATTTATTTTATTAACATATAAACACAGAATATGCAACGGCAGCGAGAGAAAATTCAGCAGGAGGCGGAGCTGAAGTCAAGTTCAGCAGACCACGGGGGAGCAGCCATCAGCAGAGGCCACGCCTCCAGCAAGAATCGTTTCTCAATGGAGAAAGTCCAGACCCTAGTCCGAAGCGAAGTGAAGGACAAGGGTCTGGTTTTAACCAGGCTAGGTAGTCCCCGACTTACGAGCGAGTTCCGTTCCTACGAGTCGCTCGTAAGACGAAAATTTGTACGTCGGAACACGAAACGCGTGTTCTCGTAAGTCCGGATTTTCTGTCGTAAGTCGGAAAATTTATGCTAGCGCTACTACGAACACTCGTTTTTCATCACAAATGTTCATACTAGTTCATAAACATGCTCAGAAACTTGTTTCCAAACGGTTAGCTAACACACTTTCATCTAAAAACACATGAAAGTGCTGTATTTTTTGTATGTTCTTTACAAATTTACTACTTGTTCGCCAGCTCGTAAGTCCGGAACCTCGTAGGTAAGAGCGCTCGTAAGTCTGGGACTACCTGTATTTAACAAGATTAACACTTAAAAACAATTAATTGTTTGCTCGAAATTATAGTAAATGTGTGTCTCAATTTAACTTTTCCTTGATAAATGCACTTTTAACGGTCAAATCAGCTGCATTTCAAAAGCCGATACGCAGAAGTATACTTGTGCACGTGACAAGTCATTGTGCAAATTTAACAAGATTAACACCTAAAAACAATTATTTGTTTGCTCTAAATTATAGCAAAGGTGTGTCTCAGTGTAACGTTTGCTCAATAAATGCACTTTAATGGTCAAATTTAGCTGCATTTCGCCGGGGCGGTGCAGCTGGATTGACGGTCGTCCAAGCAGCAATCAGAACCAAGGTGAGGAGACTGTGGCACGCCGATTGTATCATTAAAAGCTGGTTGAGATGCTCAGTCATCCAGGACATGGTCAATTCAAAATTCAAGACAAACACTATAAAGTATAATAAATAAAGTCCAGTTGTTTTTGTCTTGAGCTTTTTTGAATTTGTAGTCATCATAGCCACGTTTACCTATTACATGATACAACGGCATGCCATACAGCTACTACTCTGCTGCCATCAAGTGGCTGAAAGTGGTACTACTTTTTTCTAGTCAATGAATGAGAATGGTCATATTCATTCATTCAACCTTTATTTAGTCAGGTAAATCTTTTGAACCTCATGGGCTCATTTACGAAAGCGACCTGCTAAAACTAAAGAACAATGAACAGCAGTGGTAGAATTTCCTTAAACAATAAACAAACAAACAATAAACAATAGAAAACAAAAGAGAGAAAAAAACAAAAGAAAGTTTTTTTTTTTTTTTTTTTAACAAAGTATCAAAAAACTAGCAAAACATTATAAGGTAGACGTATAAAATCAAAGACAGGAACAAATCTGCATTGGTTTTTGCCAGGATTCCAACAGATTCTGAAAACCATTTAGAGAAGTCAAGGTCGAGAGCTTCAGATCTTTTTGTAAGATATTCCATGAAGCAGGAGCAGAGTAGGAGAAGGCCCTTTTTCCAAGTTCAGTCCTCACTGACGGAACACTGCAGGTAATCATGTCCTGAGAGCGCACACTGTAGCTGCACTCACGCAAAGACATGTAGGAGGAGATGTATGAGGGCAGCAGACCAAGAAGTGATTTAAAGATGAAAATGTACCAGTGGAAGAGTCTGCGTGAGGTTAATGATGTCCAGTTAACCAGTGAA
>JBBPBX010111987.1:0-10653 GCA_038048925.1 Garcialebias charrua
GCACGCGACTTGACGCCAGATGCCAAGACGTGGCTGGAAGCGCGTCCACCATTGACTTTACATGTAAACTGGACGCTCCTGCTGCTGAAACGCTGTTCGGTGTAACTACACCATTAAGGTGCTGACTTCATGAACCTCACAACCTCAGGGAAGAAGCTGCTCCTCAGTCTTTGAGGCTCCACAACCTTCAATAGATCATAGTTCTGTGCAGGAACATCATGGAGGTTCATGTTGTAGAAAGAGTTCCTGACAGAAAGCTTTCAGTCCAGACTGCAGCTCAACACAACAGGACGACTGCACAAAAGTTCAAGTCTTTAATGTAATATAGGTGGTGGCCATTAAAGGTAAAAAGCTTTTGTTACATTTTTCATATTCAACCAATTACTAGACTTTGTGAAATCAGTAGAAATGTTTCAACAAATGCTTCTATTTTTTCATTTTCATTTTGAACATAAAACATTTCATGACCTAAAAAGCACCTTTATTTTATAGTGGATTAAAGTAAATTAAAACGCTGAAACAAAACGCCTCAATTAAAACTCAGTACCGTGTTTTTATAGCTGCTCTGATCCACGTTGCACACGTGGATCTGTGAATCTGTACCAGTTGACTTTTCTTCACATTACTAAAATAAATGTTTTATGCTTATGTTCATTAAATGTTTAGTGTTGGTGTAAATTTTCATACTTTTATAGTAATACTACTATGCAAAAACTCAGGACAGTGTTACACTTTTACTATTTTATGCTTATGTTTATTAAATGTTTCAGTGTTTTAGTGTTTAAATGGTTACTGTTGCACCGAGGGACTGAGAGAAAAGCAATTTCAATCCTGTGTATGTCCTGTACATATTGCAGTTCTGACAATAAAGTTGACTTTGACTTGACTTTGATAAATGAGCAACAGGGACGTTTGCTGAAGCTCCTGCAGTTTTAACCAGTACCATAAACTGGTCCGAGGCCCGATTCTGTTTCAAAGTTGTCTGACTAGTTTTCTGCAGAGGTTGAGATCAACATCAGAGAGGGACAGGCTGGCAGAGTTTAAACTGTATTTCAGCTCACCTGGCTGCTGTTCAGCTCCGAGTGGAGGTAGACCTGGAGTCCTGTCTGGTTCTGGTCCTCCACACTTCTCTCCATCAGTTTGTGTCTCTCTGTTGTCCTCAGCTTTGATTCGATGAAGCTGTAATACCTCAGGCGTGTCATCGTCTTCACTCCTCACTGCGAGCTGCTCTCCCTCCTGATTGGTCCAGAGTTCCTCTTCTTCCTTCTTTATTTGAACAAGTTCTACGTCCTGCTGGTCCAAACTGGAGCTCCACAGATGAAGGTCCTCCTCTTCTTTAATCACCAACAGCTGCTGGTCCTCTGCAGGAGACATACATCATGGCTAACAGCTACGGCTGAACAATTAAATGCATTTGCAATAATATGTCTGGATAAAATGAGATTTTCTAATCGCGAAGGCTGCAATTTGACTGGTCACGTGACACAAATCTTTATCAACACTTTAAAAAAAAAAACACAAAGACATTTATGATGGTTGCATGGCTAGAATGACAACAACCAGTGCTTCAACTTCAAGTAAGCAAAGTATCAGCCGACAGGGATCACTGACCGAACTGTTTGAACTTCAAACAGTAATATTTTTTATATTTAATGTTTTTATATTTATTTATTAACTGTCATGTGAAGTTCAGACAGTAGTTAGGAAGTTCACTTAACTTGTTTACTACAGTATTATGTTCATGAAACAAGAAAAAATAGAAATGGTGAAAAGAAAAGGCATAGATTTGTTTGCTTTATTGTAATCTCTGCTTTAAATAAATCTGACATTGTTTATTATAAAACAGATTGATTTATTGCTTCTGTTTGATGAAAAATACTTCAAGAAGATATTTGGACCAATGAGGAGGCTGGTTGTGTCTACACAACTTTAAAGGTGCACTATGTAATTTCTGGAACACGCTGGCACTTAGAAACATTTTGAACAGAGACACGTTTCTGGTCCCTCCTCACTCAGAGTCATATATGGCTCAGCTCCATCTCGCTCACGCTGCAGCCTGGAATGCTCCGCCTCCACTACGTCCCGTCTCAGCTGCTGCGAAGTTCTGTGATTATATGTTAATCAAACGTTCTAAAAAATAAAATAAAAACATGGAGCACTGGTCCAGCAAAACAAAAACACCCTGAAATCTGCAGAGCTTCACGCAGCCACGTTGGACATGATTTAATTCGCTCGTGACAAATTCATTCATTTCCTCATTCCTGTCAGTGAAGGAAGAAGCGATCACTTGACTTTTGGCAAAAACAAAACAAAAGAAAAGTCCAGCTCAGGGATGAAGAAGGGATATTTAATACATTTGTGTCACATACAAAACAGTTTTGCATTGCTTTGCAATTATTTGAATGAGAACGTGTTGGGCTGGGACGTGGGTTAGGGGGTGAGAAGTGAGAAGCTCTGTTTTTATTGGCTGGTTAAAACTCTGTTTTTATTGGCTGGTTAAAACTCTGTTTTTATTGGCTGGTTAAAACTCTGTTTTTATTGGCTGGTTAACGGCGGGTCACTGTGTGTTTTTATAAATGCTGATAGAGAAGCAAGGGGACTACAGTATAGTTTTTTTCAGAGATTACTTTGTCTAACATCAGTCTGTCAGGAGATAGTGACAGAGCGAAGAAATATGTTAAAAATATATTGTTAGAAAAGTTACATACTGCAGCTTTAAATTATAAATCTGAAAAGATTCAGGCAAAAAGAGACGGAATCTGGTTTCTGTTGTTCATCTAGTGCTGAATAACTTCTAACTGCAGTGGGCAGCTGTGATTTCACACGAGTTTGTGTTTTTGTGTTTGAAATTCAAGAGGGTTTGTAGTTCTCATTTTTCACCACCAGAGGGCTCTCACGACCAGAAATCCAAGATTCCTCTAAACGTCATTTCAATTTGATACAAGATACCAGATTACACAATGTTAAACCTGTTTAATGTACTGCTGGATGAGAAGTTAAGCATTATAGAACATGAAAAAATGTACAACAGGAGTAGCTTGAAATTTTTTTTTATATAGCATCTAAAAACATTTAACACACTGTACAAAAATATTCACATTGTAAAAAAAACTACCGGTAATTGTGAAAAGGATTAATGAGACTGGTGCAAAAGCAAAGACTGACGGTGAGTGCTGCAGAATGCATGAAATTGACCTAAAAGAAAACACAAACACAAATCTCTTTTCAGCACAGCTGATCTGTGATGAATTAGTGTGGTCTGTAATTGTAGTTCTTGGGTGACTGCAGTTTAAATTGAGTGGATAAGAAAAGTATGGGGAGGGGTTGCAAAATTTAAGAAAATGCTGTCTTTTACTGTGCAAATTGCAGCAAAATTGAGGCGAAATTGAGGCGAAATTACGGCGTTTATAACAGCATCATGCGTTTAAAGCAGCGTTCAATGCCCCAAAATAAACACCGTAACTTTCAGTAGTCTGACAGCGGTGTAAAAACCATTGTTTTGAACACCATTTTGAACGGCGTAAATCCGTGTTTTTTGCGTGAGGAAGCATAAAAGTGACTATTACTGGATTTGAGGGCTTGATATAGATCTGAGCACCTTTACTGATCCCTCAGAAGGAATCAGCTGTCCTCCTTTGTTTTTACTGTGAGCATGTGGCAGGTCTGATCAAATGATCAGAGCATCAGCCACCAAACTACCACATCGCACATCACAGGACAGCTCTTTAAGAATCTGGCCAACAAACACCAGTGCATTGTCCACAAGACCACCAAAGTGGTTAGGAGATATCTATGGTCACACACTACTGGAAGATCACGATCAAACCATTGAAATCACCAGGAAGTCTTAATAAAAAAGTATTATACACTTGTTCACATTTTGTCCACATTTGTATATTTTTTTTTTTTGTATTTACTGCTAAGTTCATGGCAAAAACCAATGCAGACATGTTTCTGTTTTTAATATTTTATATTGCTTTATAATGTAGCTGTTTGTTTAGTTGTTATATAATTTCTATTTACTTTTCATTTCATATCCTTTTATATACAGTAGTTATCTCCTGTTGTCTGTACCTCATCTGTTCTTCGATTAAAACAGGTCTCTCTTGTAAATGAGTCCTCATGACTCAATGACACTAACATGTATAAATAAAGGTTGAATGAATGAATTTTACCTGAGTATATATCGAGCTGTTCCTTGGACTCTTCATTTATGAGTGTCTTCACCCTGAGATCCTCCAGAAGATCAATCTCGGTGTTCTTTGACCTCAAATCTTCTTCCAGACTCTCCACCTGAGCCAAGGCTCCCCTGAGTCTGGCCCTCAGCTCATCTCTTGATGAAGGCAGAGTATAGGAGTGGTCCTAGAACAAACAAGCGTGAAAATATTACAAATGGTGTTTAGATTACATCACTCAGCCACCGTCCATCACATCTTTACTGCTAACTGTCCCACGATTACACATTCTTAATCTTATCACTCCTCGGATGTACCAATGCTGTGTGTGCGCGTGTGTGTGTGCTTGTTTGTGTTACTTTGTGAAAACCATAAGGTTCAAGTGTCATTGGTGGGTTATGTTTGTTTATGTTTAGGTTAGAGGTTAGGTTGTGGGTTAGGTCTGTACTGGTAATGGTTAAGTTTAGGGTCAGGCTATAGAAATGAATGAAAAATTAATGGAAGTTAAAGGTATGGTATGCGATTTTTGAACACTCTGGGACTTAGAAATATTTTCAGCGCAGAAAAGCATTCTGCTCCCTCCCCTCAGAGCCATGTATGGCTCAGTCGGTGCTTCTGCTGAACTTGGGATCTGCTCCGCCCCCTGCTGCTGTCTGCTCAGAGCCGCTGCGATATTCTGTGTTTATGTTAATAAAACCTTCTAATAAAATAAAATAAAACCATGGAGCGCTAGTCCTACAACACAAAATCCAGCAGAAATCATCAGAGGTTCACGAAGCAACGTTTGGACATGATTTAATTCGCTCGTGATTTCATCATGTCTGTCAGCGCTGGTCTGGAATGTCTGGAATGCTCCGCCCCCAGTACATGTCCTGTCTCTGCGCTGCGAAGTTCTGTGTTTATATGATAATATAACTGTTTAAAAAATATAATAAAACCATGAATCACTCATCCAACAACACAAAAACCAGAAGAAATCAGCAGAGGTTCACGAAGCAACGTTGGACATGTTTTAATTCGCTCGTGAGTCGTGACAAATCCATTTCCTCATTCCTGTCAGTGAAGGATGAAGCGATCACTTGACTTTTGGCAAAAAAACTAAATAAAAGTCCAGCTCTGGGATAAAGAAGGGATATTTAATACATTTTGTGTCACATAAAAAACAGTCCTGCATCGCTTTGCAATCCTTTGAATGAGAACGAGCTGCGGCTGGGACAGGTGGGGGCGTGGGTTGGGGCGTGACAAACAACTCTGTTTTGATTGGCTGTCAGTGTCCTGGTCACTCTGTGTTTTCAGTGTTTTTATAAATGCTGATAGAGAAGCAAGGGGACTATAGTTTTTTTCAGAGATTACTTTGTCTAACATCAGTCTGTCAATAGTGACAGAGTGAAGAAATATGTTAAAAATATATTGTTTGAAAAGTTACAGACTACATTACAATGTTACATACCCCACCTTTAATACAAATTCCACATAAAGATAGCAAAACAAACCTGATTGTGTGTGTGTGTGTGCGTGATGCAGATTCAACACTGACATGTTTCCATGGCAGGGGCTCGTCCTCTTGGACCAGCTGGGACCAGCCCAGGGACAGAATCTTCCGTGACTTCTTTGACGTCTGAGATGTCCTGGGATCTACAGGCTGAAGCCAAGGACAAAATATAGAAATCATCTCAGTGCAGTACAAAACACGTCTCTGACTCCTTCACATTCAGAAAGGGAAAAACATTTTCTGCATGGTGTGGTATTGAATTATAAGATACACCTACCCTGTGGAGATGAGATGGGAAACGGAAGACTGAAGGAACAGTTCCAGCTCTGATCCGGACTGTCTGACCCGTCCTGTCAAAGTTCTCTGGTCTAAAATGGTCACTGCAGAGCACGGATGAAGTACTAGCAGAAAACCTGACCCTTCTGACAGAAGCTTCCCATCGCTTTCTCAGCTCTTTATCTTTGGGAAACCTACAGAGAATGAAAAAAGTCTGCTGAGCAACTGACAACAAGTTACTTTTATAATGATAATATAATGGCTAAATACAATACAAAGTGTATTTTCATTCTTACTTGTGAAAGGTAATGCCAGTAGATCTGGTGTGTTCTGTAGACCGGTTGGTACAATTCCACGCAGCACATGAAGTAGGCATCTTCCATCGCTTTACTTTTCCACATCCAGCGGGTTCTGGGACAGGGCAATAATCATGATCCAGAGCAGGACTGCATTCCATAGGCTGCTCATCTGCAGGGTTATCTGGCCTCCTCACTCGCTCCCATACACTTGGTCTTGAAGGCTGAATGGAGTAGTCGTTCCATTGAAACAGGGACAGCTCCTTTATTTACCGTCCTCCTCCTCCTCCCAGCAGTTGACTGAACGAGCTGGTCTGGAGTGAAGTGCAGGCTGCAAACTTTGCTGTGTGGCGTTAAACTTGTCCCGACGAATTCTCACTAACCACCGTCTTCTTAATTCAGCGTCGCTTGGAAATCCGTGAAAACTTAAGAGACCATTATACTTTGAAGATGCCGTGCACTTAGGGACACAACAGTGTTCGTGATAATGTTTAACTTGCTTCTGAAACACGAATTTATCTTTCCTAGCTGTCTCCTCGAAGCGGATGCTAGCGAGCCGCATTTCGCTCAGGCGGATGTGACGTCAGCACCGTACTGACCATTGTTGCCAAGTCCGTTTATTTCAAGCGGCATGTGGCTTGTTTTTACTGGAGTCGCTTATAAATTCGGTGAGCCGCTTGTGGTGTTTTTTTGGGCTTTCCGTTGGCGTTGCGTTGCTTATTTGGGCTTGTTGTAACGCGAGTAGTGAGGTGTGTCATATGTGGTGTTTCATGCTAATGTGCTGCTTATCTGTATAATATGTTACATGTAAAATGTACTCCTGAAGTTATTTTAAAGGTATTGTGACATCATTTTTGAACTTTGCATGTTTCATTCAACCTTTATTTAGTCAGGTAAATCTTTTGAACCTCATGGGCTCATTTACGAAAGCGACCTGCTAAAACTAAAGAACAATGAACAGCAGTGGTAGAATTTCCTTAAACAATAAACAATAAACAAACAAACAATAAACAATAGAAAACAAAAGAGGGAAAAAAACAAAAGAAAGTTTTTTTTTAACAAAGTATCAAAAAACTAGCAAAACATTATAAGGTAGACGTATAAAATCAAAGACAGGAACATCTGCATTGGTTTTTGCCAGGATTCCAACATGTGACACAATATGTATTTTCATTCATTCATTCAACCTTTATTTATACAGGCTAGCCTCGTTGAGTCACGGGGACTCATTTACAAGAGGGACCTGTCTCACTCACACCAAACAACCATCCACTCTCACACTCACACCTAGGGTCAATTTAGAGTCACCAATCAGCCTAACAAGCATGTTTTTTGGTCTGTGGGAGGAAACCGGAGTACCCGGAGGAAACCCACGCATGCACGGGGAGAACATGCAAACTCCACCCAGAAAGGCCCCGGACCGGGATTTGAACCGGCAACCTTCTCGCTGAGAGGCAGCAGCTCTACCAGTTGTGCCAACGTGCTGCCCTAACAAAATGAAAAATTAATGAAAATTACTTTCAAAGTGAGTTTAAAATTAAAAACCGTGTTTCTTCACGGGACATCCGACTACACGCAAATGCAACATTCTTCTTTGTCTCTGTTCTTTATTTTTTGTCTAGCCAAGACAACGCTAATATGAGCTCTAAGTGGGGTAAATATGGAAAAAATATAATAAAGATTGGGAGAAAGAGCGTGCTCTGGATCACAACTGTCAATTTTATTTTTTAATTTGTACACATTGTAGGAACCTCCCTGCTCCCTCTCTCTCTCTCCCCCTCTGCACCTCTAATTGACAGCAGCTGTGCTCAATCAACTCTACCTCAGGAGGACTATAAGTCAGAGTCAGAGAGTCAGAGTCAGAGAGAATTTATTGTCATTTGCACCGCATGTAGTACATGTGTTGAAAACGAGATTATGTACACAGGGTCCCAGTTACATCCAACAACAAATGCAAGAGAAAAACAATAATAACATCTAGGATTAACTAAGAGAGACATCAGCTAGTAATACACTAAGCCCTAATGTAGTAGAAAAACATCATTATAAACAGCAGCACGAACATGAGCAGATGGTCACAGATGAACGCAGCAACAAGAAACAGATCAGTATCAGCATGATGTGACATTTTGCAGTGTTTATTCTTATTATTTATTTATTCATGAGTCTGACAGCCTCAGGGTAGAAGCTGTTCCTCAGTCTAGTGGTTCTACATTTGATGCTCCTCAACCTCCGTCCCGAGGGGAGTGGTGCAAAGAGTGAGTGTGCTGAGTGAGTGTGAGTGAGTGTGTATAAGAAGCTGCAGAAGCCATCCTACAGGCGCTGGGACATTGGCCTGCTCACGGTAGTGTCAAGTTCTAGCCTTTTGTGTCAGCTTTACTAGAGAAGTAATTCTTGTGTCTTGTTGCCTTCTCTCTCAGAGCCTTGGACCTTATTGTCTGCCTGCCCTGCTGGAATCTATCTGGAAGTCTTCAAGCCTCTTGGAACTCCACAGCTGCTGGGCCTTCCACCACTTGCCACTCTCTCATGCATCTTGGTTTACTCATCAGACTGTTTCCTCTGTGCCTCGCTCCTCAACATTCTCAGTAAGACAGATCCCTCTTCTAAATATTCCTCATCTCCTACTGGCCACTAACCCCCTCGTCCATTCCCCAGGTTTTTGCTGAATTCAAGATACTGTCTTTTCACTCCTGTAAATAAACACCATTAAACTTTTAATTGTGTCCTGGTTATCTGTTCAGTCCTAATCTTTCATCTGGGGTACATCATTATTATCACAGAATGTCCCAGCCACACCAAGTACCCTTGAAAGATCCAGGCGCTGAACAGTTCCAGCTCACACTACAAACTATGTTTCAGAAAATTGAAAAGAATGAGGCCACACTGGAACGTTTACTAGCTGTTCAACAAAGCAATCAATCCAACCTTCAAGAACTCGGCAGCCTGACGTACTCCCTGAAACAAGAGGTAGCTCAACTCCAGCCATCAGGCACAACATCTACTTCAGAGGT
The DNA here is from genome assembly GCA_038048925.1 of Garcialebias charrua. Taxonomy (NCBI): domain Eukaryota; kingdom Metazoa; phylum Chordata; class Actinopteri; order Cyprinodontiformes; family Rivulidae; genus Garcialebias; species Garcialebias charrua. The sequence goes on from JBBPBX010111987.1 coordinate 9,251, forward strand.
CAGTCACGCCAGCTTAATTCCTCCCCAAGCCACCCTGGAACAGAATTTAAAACCAGCCGAGCTTTTCAGTGGTGATCCTAAGCTGTGTGCAGGTTTCATTTTACAATGTGAGCTAACTTTTCAAAGAGCTCCCAGTCTCTATGCTACAGATGTCGCTAAAGTCTCATTTTTTACTACACATCTTAAGGGAGAGGCGTTACGTTGGGCTCAGGCTTACTTAACTACTCATTCACTTCATACCATAACGTTTTCCTTGTTTTTAGACAAATTCACACGGGTGTTTGATCAACCTCTTCAACAAACTGAAGCTGTAAAACGGCTACTCACCCTCCGTCAAAGGGGACGCTCGGTGACTGAACACGCCCTCGAGTTCCGGATCACAGCTGCCCGAACCGGATGGGATGAACTCGCCCTCAGAGGTACTTTCCTTCATTCTCTCTCTAACCCCATCAGGGACCGGTTAGCAGCGCTTGAAGAGCCCCAGAGTTTGGACGAGCTGATTCACCTCGCCACACGAATCGACAATCAGCTGCAGGAGAGAAAGTGGGAGAGGGACTACGACTCCCAGCATCCCTCCACTTCCGGTTTCCGCCCAACGTCACAGCGATCAGCCGCCCCGAGTTACAACTACAAGTCCCAGAATGCAGCATTCTCTGGTTTTCACCCACCGTCACACCAATCACAGCTGCCCGCACTGGAATTCAGGTCTTCACCCCAACCAGAACCCATGCAGTTGGGTCGAGCTCGCCTCTCCCCAGAGGAAAAACAACGTAGAATCATGAATAAAGCCTGTATCTACTGTGGGGTGCAAGGACATTTCATTGCTCGCTGTCCACAGTTGGGAAACGGCTCTGCTCACCAATAGGGCAGGAGTTATCGGTGAGAAACTTTTCTTTTTCTTCTCCTGTGTCACGATTTGAGTTAAAATCTACTATTATCACTGACCAGCATAAGCACCCTGTGTTAGCACTTGTTGATTCTGGGGCAGAGCAAAACCTCATCAGTCAAGATCTGGTAGATCTCCTATTCATTCCCACTCAACAACTACCGGTCCCACTGTCCATGTCTGACATTACAGGTCAAAGATTTGCCTCGGTACAGAGGAAGACTCTACCGTTACATCTTCTAATCTCTGGAAATCATCATGAACATAGTGTATTTTTTGTATTCGACTCACCTACACCACAACTGATCTTAGGCTACCCTTGGCTTAAAGAACACAATCCCGTGTTGAACTGGCATAGTAACAGAATTGAACAGTGGAGTCCACACTGCCTTAGGAACTGTATGAGAACTGCTGTTCCAGCCTCTGCTAAACATTTTGAGACTCCTGAGCCCGTTGATTTATCTCTGATCCCTGCTGCTTATCACGATCTGGCCCCCGTCTTTAACAAACAGAAGGC
>JBBPBX010111988.1:0-10653 GCA_038048925.1 Garcialebias charrua
TTGTAATACAAACAAAACCAAAATCAAAATTATCAATCAATCTTAAAGGTAATGTTACTCGAGAAAATCACAGTGTTATTAAATCACATGTTATGCCTCCCCAGGCCTAACTGGATGATCTGAACTTGTGCAGGAAAACCCCGGTGGCAACGATGTAGAGGTGCTTGGGGATAAAAGCTGCACAACACCCCGGCCCCACGGCGGCGACCAAATCTGGTGTCCATATCATCCTTACATTCAGTTGATCTATAAGAGAAGAAAAAAGTATGAGACTCTCAAAATAAAACATCAAATTACATGTGTCTAATAGACTTTCCATGCAACCATCATTAACTAGAGATAGAATTAGCAAGTAGCTGTTTTTGTGCCGGGTAAAGACCTGCAAATAATGTGGCAAGCAACAGTCATGTTCAAAAACAATTGAAGACAGAACAATTGAGGATTAAAGCTGCAGTATGTAGCTTTTTTTATGAACATATTTCTTCACTCTGTCACTACCTCCTGACAGACTGATGTTAGCCAGGTAATCTCTGAAAAAAAATTAAAAAAAATATTGTCCCCTTGCTTCTCCAGGTGGTAAATAAGCATTTCTAAAAAGAAAAGGTGACCCGCCATTTTCCAGCCAATAAAAACAGAGTTTGTAACCAGCCAATAAAAACAGAGCTTGAATTTGAATCAGCCAATAAAAACAGAGCTTGAATTTGAAATTCAACAGACCACAAGGGGGCAGAGCCACATATGGCTCTGAGGGGGAGGGATCAGAATGCTTTGCCTGTTGAAAATATTTCTAACTGCTGCAGTTCTACAGAAACTGCATACTGAACCTTTAAAGTACAAAAGAGAATAAATGAACAGATGATATGTATTTTAATCAGGATAAAATGTAATCATGTAAAAATCAGCAAATAAAAGTCAAATCAACATCAATAAAACAAAAGAAAAACAAACACGTCTCTTTAATTCAAAAAGTGGTAGCCGTAGAATACATGAGCCTCTGGGGGCTGTCTGAAAGCACAAATTTGTACTATGTTTGCTACGAAATCTAAAAAGTCTAAGCGAGGTAGGCTCGGCTCGGTTGTAAAGTTTATTACCCGTGATTGTACATCATAATCAATGGTGAACACGTCGTCTAAGTGGTCCATGTCTATAGTTTAGGTAGTTCAGTCGGTGCGAGCAATAAGTGTGATTTTCATGGTTTACTCTAATGGGTACATTTCAAACTCAGTGATGCAGTCTTCCAGGGTGCAGACGTCGGCATAAGTAGTCAGATCGGAATCGGGAAGAGGGGAAATGCGTGCATGTTCTGAAAAGGAAAACATTTGCATGTATGTGTCTGGAGAACTTGCTAACAACGCATAGGTTTCTGACAAGCGTTCTGGGGTCAAAGATTTTGTGATCAGACGAGTAACTAATGAACGCATGCATGGGATGCAACAACAGCCACAAGTAATCAAGATGGCAGCAAAAACGGCAAAAGACATAAGCAAAGATATAACTATCGCTTTCCATCTACCAAACGTGCTATTAAACCAGTCGTCAATGGGATTATAAATACCTGAGTGACTCTGCATCTCGTTAGACAAAGTTCTAAGTCCTTCCAAAGCTCTAGACACCTTTCCATCAGGGGCGGTATTGTTGGGGATAAAACTACAACACAAGTCGCCAAACATGCTACAAACTCCGCCTTTCTCCGCGAGCAAAAAGTCAAGAGCCATTCTGTTCTGTACAGCCATCAGGGAAGTGGGAGCCAATTGCTCAGCTAGTCCTTCAACAGCATCTCTGGTCAGATTGCTAAGACGCATGATATTATAATGAACGTAATTAATACGGTCAACATTTTTATTAGGTGTGACAGGGAAATATGCTGAGATCACGGGAAGATTTTCAAACCCTGAAGCAATGGGATCAGCCAATTTATGTTCGTCTGGAACGCCTCTAGGGATTCCAATCGCATCGATGTAAGTTGGAGAGTTCACTGTTGGATAAAGTTAGTAGATACATTAAGGAATCGTATTATAATTACTTACACATTTATACTGATGGGTCAAAAAACACGAAGGGAAGAGTGGGTTCAGGGGTCTTCATTCCTGAATTTGATGTATGTATTGTACAAAGAATATCGGATCACTTATCAGTTTACACGGCAGAAACGATGGCAATAATATTTAGTTTAGAATGGATTGAAGAAGTTAGACCAGATAGAGTAGTCATATTCACAGATTCGCTGGCGGTACTAGACAGTATACATTCAAATGCGAACAGTAGGAAGGACCTCATTCTAGAAATTCATCATACATTGTTTAGATTGCAAAGAGGAGGAATTGACGTGCATTTCTGTTGGGTTCCAGCGCATGAAGGTATAGAAGGGAACGAAAGGGCGGACGAACTGGCCAAATCTGCACTGAAGAGGGAATGGATGGTTCAAATTCCATATGGGAAAGGTGAGGGAAAATCAATGATTAAAAAGAAAGAGATGGAGGACTGGCAAAGGAGTTGGGATGAGGATGGGAAAGGAAGACGTTTCTATAGGATTCAGAAATCCGTTATAATGAAGGATATTAGAGGAAGTAAAAGAAGGGATGAAATAATAATTATGAGATTGAGGGTGGGACATACTTGTCTTAATGACACGATGTACATGATGGGGAAGAGGGCTGATGATAAGTGTGGTAACTGTGGAGCAACAGAAAGTGTTGAGCATGTGTTGATGACATGTCCTATGTATTCAGTAGACAGGATGACACTGAAAAGAAGAGTTATGGAGGTGGGAGGAGTATGGAGCTTAGAAGGACTATTGGGAAATGAAGGGGATACGGACAAGACATCAACTGTAAGAAAAGCACTGCTTTTATTTTTACAAAATATTAACATTAAAACGAGAATTTAGGGACTGAGGCCATGGGCTGCACACTCGTGCTCAGTAGGTGGCGGTATGCACCTGTTAGTTGCTTGCAATCCGCCAATAAATCAAAGGAAGAAGAAGAAGAAGAAGTCCAGTGCAGCAGGAAGAGGAGAAGGCCTGGAGAAGATGGGCTGTAGAATTACAGATGTGGTGTCCTGCAGCTGGAAAGGATCGTTTCAGGATCAATAGCTGAGAACAAATAATCCTGTCACTTTCATCCAGAATGTTCCAGGATCCAGACTCAGGATTTGACACCAATCACCATGACTCAATCATTAAATGTCACTTTTTTAACAGGATCCATCAGAGACTCACAGCTGGACCTGAACCCAGCTGTGTGTCCTTAAAGAGCGACATGTCAAAGGGTCATCTTATTGATTTTAAATCAGGCCAGCCTCCATCATCAGAGAGTGAGCTGTCTCTAAATGTTGTAACTGTGTCAAATGGAACTGAGTCAGTCTGAAATGTTTTCATTCAACATGTGTTTCATGTGAGCTCAGCTCTTTTTCACACTTTTCTATGTTCACATGTGAAGCGGTGTGTGTTGGATGTTTTCTCCAAACTCAGCAGTCAAAGTGAAAGAATGGATGTTGTAGGAGGAGTTTCTGAGTGTCTGTAGGTCACCAGGTGGTCCAGCAGGTGTCACCTTTGACCTTTGCTTCAAACACAGTGTAGGTAGGAACTTCCACTCAGGTGGCAGGTGTTGCTGGATGGAGGAGGACAAATAGTTTCTGGATCCTGACTCCACATGGACCTTTAGCTGGTGTTTGTCTCTGTGTGGACAGACAGAAGTGGAGCTAATTCTTCATGATTCCTCCACAGAGTGGACCAGCAGAGCTCAGAGGTTCCCAGTGCTCAGTCTGCCCAGCAGCATCCAACACAGCTGGACTCTGTATTAATGGTGCGTTCATGTACAACAAGTACTTTTCCATGTGTTGTGTTCACTGTCATCTCCATGTTGCACTTTGTAGACCAGTCTGTCCAACATGTAGACCAGTGGACTGTCAGTCTGTCCAACATGTAGACCAGTGGACTGTCAGTCTGTCCAACACGTAGACCAGTGGACTGTCAGTCTGTCCAACACGTAGACCAGTGGACTGTCAGTCTGTCCAACATGTAGACCAGTGGACTGTCAGTCTGTCCAACACGTAGACCAGTGGACTGTCAGTCTGTCCAACATGTAGACCAGTGGACTGTCAGTCTGTCCAACACGTAGACCAGTGGACTGTCAGTCTGTCCAACACGTAGACCAGTGGACTGTCAGTCTGTCCAACACGTAGACCAGTGGACTGTCAGTCTGTCCAACACGTAGACCAGTGGACTGTCAGTCTGTCCAACACGTAGACCAGTGGACTGTCAGTCTGTCCAACACGTAGACCAGTGGACTGTCAGTCTGTCCAACACGTAGACCAGTGGACTGTCAGTCTGTCCAACACGTAGACCAGTGGACTGTCAGTCTGTCCAACACGTAGACCAGTGGACTGTCAGTCTGTCCAACACGTAGACCAGTGGACTGTCAGTATGTCCAACACGTAGACCAGTGGACTGTCAGTCTGTCCAACACGTAGACCAGTGGACTGTCAGTCTGTCCAACACGTAGACCAGTGGACTGTCAGTCTGTCCAACACGTAGACCAGTGGACTGTCAGTCTGTCCAACACGTAGACCAGTGGACTGTCAGTCTGTCCAACACGTAGACCAGTGGACTGTCAGTCTGTCCAACATGTAGACCAGTGGACTGTCAGTCTGTCCAACACGTAGACCAGTGGACTGTCAGTCTGTCCAACATGTAGACCAGTGGACTGTCAGTCTGTCCAACATGTAGACCAGTGGACTGTCAGTCTGTCCAACACGTAGACCAGTGGACTGTCAGTCTGTCCAACACGTAGACCAGTGGACTGTCAGTCTGTCCAACACGTAGACCAGTGGACTGTCAGTCTGTCCAACACGTAGACCAGTGGACTGTCAGTCTGTCCAACACGTAGACCAGTGGACTGTCAGTCTGTCCAACATGTAGACCAGTGGACTGTCAGTCTGTCCAACACGTAGACCAGTGGACTGTCAGTCTGTCCAACATGTAGACCAGTGGACTGTCAGTCTGTCCAACACGTAGACCAGTGGACTGTCAGTCTGTCCAACATGTAGACCAGTGGACTGTCAGTCTGTCCAACACGTAGACCAGTGGACTGTCAGTCTGTCCAACATGTAGACCAGTGGACTGTCAATCTGTCCAAAATATAGACCAGTGGACTGTCAGTCAGTCCAACACGTAAAACAGTGGACTCTCAGTCTGTCCAACACGTAGACCAGTGGACTGTCAGTCTGTCCAACACGTAGACCAGTGGACTGTCAGTCTGTCCAACATGTAGACCAGTGGACTGTCAATCTGTCCAAAATATAGACCAGTGGACTGTCAGTCTGTCCAACACGTAAAACAGTGGACTCTCGGTCTGTCCAACATGTAGACCAGTGGACTGTCGATCTGTCCAACATGTAGAGCAGTGGACTGTCAGTCTGTCCAACATGTAGAGCAGTGGACTGTCGATCTGTCCAACATGTAGAGCAGTGGACTGTCGATCTGTCCAACATGTAGAGCAGTGGACTGTCAGTCTGTCCAACATGTAGAGCAGTGGACTATCAGTCTGTCCAACATGTAGACCAGTGGACTATCAGTCTGTCCAACATGTAGACCAGTGGACTATCAGTCTGTCCAACATGTAGACCAGTGGACTGTCGATCTGTCCAACATGTAGACCAGTGGACTGTCGATCTGTCCAACATGTAGAGCAGTGGACTGTCAGTCTGTCCAACATGTAGAGCAGTGGACTGTCGATCTGTCCAACATGTAGACCAGTGGACTGTCAGTCTGTCCAACATGTAGACCAGTGGACTGTCAGTCTGTCCAACATGTAGACCAGTGGACTGTCAGTCTGTCCAACATGTAGACCAGTGGACTGTCAGTCTGTCCAACATGTAGACCAGTGGACTGTCAGTCTGTCCAACACATAGACCAGTAGACTGTCAGTCTGTCCAACACATAGACCAGTGGACTGTCAGTCTGTCCAACACATAGACCAGTAGACTGTCAGTCTGTCCAACACATAGACCAGTAGACTGTCAGTCTGTCCAACATGTAGACCAGTAGACTGTCAGTCTGTCCAACACGTAGACCAGTAGACTGTCAGTCTGTCCAACATGTAGACCAGTGGACTGTCAGTCTGTCCAACATGTAGACCAGTAGACTGTCAGTCAGTCCAACATGTAGACCAGTGGACTGTCAGTCTGTCCAACATGTAGACCAGTGGACTGTCAGTCTGTCCAACATGTAGACCAGTGGACTGTCAGTCAGTCCAACATGTAGACCAGTAGACTGTCAGTCAGTCCAACATGTAGACCAGTAGACTGTCAGTCAGTCCAACATGTAGACCAGTGGACTGTCAGTCTGTCCAACATGTAGACCAGTGGACTGTCAGTCAGTCCAACATGTAGACCAGTGGACTGTCAGTCTGTCCAACATGTAGACCAGTGGACTGTCAGTCTGTCCAACATGTAGACCAGTGGACTGTCAGTCTGTCCAACATGTAGACCAGTGGACTGTCAGTCAGTCCAACATGTAGACCAGTGGACTGTCAGTCTGTCCAACATGTAGACCAGTGGACTGTCAGTCTGTCCAACATGTAGACCAGTGGACTGTCAGTCTGTCCAACATGTAGACCAGTGGACTGTCAGTCTGTCCAACATGTAGACCAGTGGACTGTCAGTCTGTCCAACATGTAGACCAGTGGACTGTCAGTCTGTCCAACATGTAGACCAGTGGACTGTCAGTCTGTCCAACATGTAGACCAGTGGACTGTCAGTCTGTCCAACATGTAGACCAGTGGACTGTCAGTCTGTCCAACATGTAGACCAGTGGACTGTCAGTCTGTCCAACATGTAGACCAGTGGACTGTCAGTCTGTCCAACATGTAGACCAGTGGACTGTCAGTCTGTCCAACATGTAGACCAGTGGACTGTCAGTCTGTCCAACATGTAGACCAGTGGACTGTCAGTCTGTCCAACATGTAGACCAGTGGACTGTCAGTCTGTCCAACATGTAGACCAGTGGACTGTCAGTCTGTCCAACATGTAGACCAGTGGACTGTCAGTCTGTCCAACATGTAGACCAGTGGACTGTCAGTCTGTCCAACATGTAGACCAGTGGACTGTCAGTCTGTCCAACACGTAGACCAGTGGACTGTCAGTCTGTCCAACATGTAGACCAGTGGACTGTCAGTCTGTCCAACATGTAGACCAGTGGACTGTCAGTCTGTCCAACATGTAGACCAGTGGACTGTCAGTCTGTCCAACATGTAGACCAGTGGACTGTCAGTCTGTCCAACATGTAGACCAGTGGACTGTCAGTCTGTCCAACATGTAGACCAGTGGACTGTCAGTCTGTCCAACATGTAGACCAGTGGACTGTCAGTCTGTCCAACATGTAGACCAGTGGACTGTCAGTCTGTCCAACATGTAGACCAGTGGACTGTCAGTCTGTCCAACATGTAGACCAGTGGACTGTCAGTCTGTCCAACATGTAGACCAGTGGACTGTCAGTCTGTCCAACATGTAGACCAGTGGACTGTCAGTCTGTCCAACATGTAGACCAGTGGACTGTCAGTCTGTCCAACATGTAGACCAGTGGACTGTCAGTCTGTCCAACATGTAGACCAGTGGACTGTCAGTCTGTCCAACATGTAGACCAGTGGACTGTCAGTCTGTCCAACATGTAGACCAGTGGACTGTCAGTCTGTCCAACATGTAGACCAGTGGACTGTCAGTCTGTCCAACATGTAGACCAGTGGACTGTCAGTCTGTCCAACATGTAGACCAGTGGACTGTCAGTCTGTCCAACATGTAGACCAGTGGACTGTCAGTCTGTCCAACATGTAGACCAGTGGACTGTCAGTCTGTCCAACATGTAGACCAGTGGACTGTCAGTCTGTCCAACATGTAGACCAGTGGACTGTCAGTCTGTCCAACATGTAGACCAGTGGACTGTCAGTCTGTCCAACATGTAGACCAGTGGACTGTCAGTCTGTCCAACATGTAGACCAGTGGACTGTCAGTCTGTCCAACACGTAGACCAGTGGACTGTCAGTCTGTCCAACATGTAGACCAGTGGACTGTCAGTCTGTCCAACATGTAGACCAGTGGACTGTCAGTCTGTCCAACATGTAGACCAGTGGACTGTCAGTCTGTCCAACATGTAGACCAGTGGACTGTCAGTCTGTCCAACATGTAGACCAGTGGACTGTCAGTCTGTCCAACATGTAGACCAGTGGACTGTCAGTCTGTCCAACATGTAGACCAGTGGACTGTCAGTCTGTCCAACATGTAGACCAGTGGACTGTCAGTCTGTCCAACATGTAGACCAGTGGACTGTCAGTCTGTCCAACATGTAGACCAGTGGACTGTCAGTCTGTCCAACATGTAGACCAGTGGACTGTCAGTCTGTCCAACATGTAGACCAGTGGACTGTCAGTCTGTCCAACATGTAGACCAGTGGACTGTCAGTCTGTCCAACATGTAGACCAGTGGACTGTCAGTCTGTCCAACATGTAGACCAGTGGACTGTCAGTCTGTCCAACATGTAGACCAGTGGACTGTCAGTCTGTCCAACATGTAGACCAGTGGACTGTCAGTCTGTCCAACATGTAGACCAGTGGACTGTCAGTCTGTCCAACATGTAGACCAGTGGACTGTCAGTCTGTCCAACATGGATCTGATGTTTGGCTCCATGATTTCAGTCTGATGTGTCATTCAGATATTTTTCTGTTCCAGCTGCTGGAGGACAACATGGTCACTTTTGTGAAGAACGAGCTGAAGAAGATCCAGAAGGTTCTGAGTCCAGATTACCCAGAATGCTTAGAGAGTCCGAGGGAGGATGACGAGGTGTTGGAGGGTGAGGATGAAGATGAAGAGCAGAGGAGCAGCAGAGAGGCATTGATGAAGATCACAGTTTACTTCCTGAGGAGGATGAAGCAGGAGGAGCTGGCTGACCGTCTGCAGAGCAGTAAGAGGATTTCTATAAACATTTAACTTTTGAGATTTTACTGTTGGGATGAATTTATTCTTTAATTAATAAATGTTTTGTTCTGTTCATTCAGGACAAGTTGCAGCAGTTTGTCAACGTAACCTTAAATGTTGTGTGAAGAAGAGGTTCCAGTGTGTGTTTGAGGGGATTGCTAAAGCAGGAAAGCCAACCCTTCTGAATGAGATCTACACAGAGCTCTACATCACAGAGGGAGGGACTGGAGAGGTCAATGATGAACATGAGGTCAGACAGATTGAAACAGCATCCAGGAAACCACACACACCAGAAACAACCATCAGACAAGAAGACATCTTTCAACTCCCACCTGGAAGACATGAACCAGTCAGAACAGTGATGACAAAGGGAGTGGCTGGCATTGGGAAAACAGTCTTAACACAGAAGTTCACTCTGGACTGGGCTGAAGACAAAGCCAACCAGGACATCCACTTCATGTTTCCATTCACTTTCAGAGAGCTGAACGTGCTGAAAGAGAAGAAGTTCAGCTTGGTGGAACTTGTTCATCACTTCTTTACTGAAACCAAAGAAATGTGCAGCTTTGAAGACTTCCAGCTTGTGTTCATCTTTGATGGTCTGGATGAGTGTCGACTTCCTCTGGACTTCCACAACAATCACATCCTGACTGATGTTACAGAGTCCACCTCAGTGGATGTGCTGCTGACAAACCTCATCAGGGGATCCCTCTGCTCGCCTCTGGATAACCACACGACCTGCAGCAGCCAATCAGATCCCTGCTGAGTGTGTTGGCATGGTGACAGAGGTCAGAGGCTTCACTGACCCACAGAAGGAGGAGTACTTCAGGAAGAGGTTCAGAGATGAGGAGCAGGCCAGCAGGATCATCTCCCACATCAAGACATCACGAAGCCTCCACATCATGTGTCACATCCCAGTCTTCTGCTGGATCACTGCTACAGTTCTGGAGGACGTGTTGAAAACCAGAGAGGGAGGAGAGCTGCCCAACACCCTGACTGAGATGTACATCCACTTCCTGCTGGTTCACACCAAAGTCAAGAAGGTCAAGTATGATGGAGGAGCTGAGACAGATCCACCCTGGAGTCCAGAGAGCAGGAAGATGATTGAGTCTCTGGGAAAAGTGGCTTTTGAGCAGCTGCAGAAAGGAAACCTGATCTTCTATGAATCAGACCTGACAGAGTGTGGCATCGATATCAGAGCAGCCTCAGTGTACTCAGGAGTGTTCACACAGATCTTTAAAGAGGAGAGAGGACTGTACCAGGACAAGGTGTTCTGCTTCGTCCATCTGAGTGTTCAGGAGTTTCTGGCTGCTCTTCATGTCCATCTGACCTTCATCAACTCTGGGCTCAATCTGATGGAAGAACATCAAACAAAATCCAAGAGGTCTTTAGGTTTGAAGAAACCAAAACTAAATGATCTCCATCAGAGTGCTGTGGACAAGGCCTTACAGAGTCCAAATGGACACCAGTGACGCATAATAGATGTGACTTATTTATGTATATTTATACATAATTATATAATATATAATATAATAATATAAACACATTTATACATACTTTATACATATACCTTATAATGTTTTGATAGTTTTTTGATACTTTGTTAAAAGGAGGAATATATATATATGTATATATGTATGTATGTATATATATGTGTATGTATGTATATATATGTATATGTATATATAT
>JBBPBX010111989.1:0-10653 GCA_038048925.1 Garcialebias charrua
GGCGTCTCAGTCTGAAAGACGTGAGATCTGGCGTCTCAGTCTGAAAGACGTGAGATCTGGCGTCTCAGTCTGAAAGACGTGAGATCTGGCGTCTCAGTGTGAAAGACGTGAGATCTGGCGTCTCAAAGACGTGAGATCTGGCGTCTCAAAGACGTGAGATCTGGCGTCTCAAAGACGTGAGATCTGGCGTCTCAGTCTGAAAGACATTAGATCTGGCGTCTCAGTCTGAAAGACATTAGATCTGGCGTCTCAGTCTGAAAGACATTAGATCTGGCGTCTCAGTCTGAAAGACGTGAGATCTGGTGTCTCAAAGACGTGAGATCTGGCGTCTCAGTCTGAAAGACGTGAGATCTGGCGTCTCAGTCTGAAAGACGTGAGATCTGGCGTCTCAGTCTGAAAGACGTGAGATCTGGCGTCTCAGTCTGAAAGACGTGAGATCTGGCGTCTCAGTCTGAAAGACGTGAGATCTGGCGTCTCAGTCTGAAAGACGTGAGATCTGGCGTCTCAGTCTGAAAGACGTGAGATCTGGCGTCTCAGTCTGAAAGACGTGAGATCTGGCGTCTCAGTCTGAAAGACGTGAGATCTGGCGTCTCAGTCTGAAAGACGTGAGATCTGGCGTCTCACAGTCTGAAAGACGTGAGATCTGGCGTCTCACAGTCTGAAAGACGTGAGATCTGGCGTCTCACAGTCTGAAAGACGTGAGATCTGGCGTCTCACAGTCTGAAAGACGTGAGATCTGGCGTCTCAAAGACGTGAGATCTGGCGTCTCAGTCTCAAAGACGTGAGATCTGGCGTCTCAGTCTCAAAGACGTGAGATCTGGCGTCTCAAAGACGTGAGATCTGGCGTCTCAAAGACGTGAGATCTGGCGTCTCAAAGACGTGAGATCTGGCGTCTCAAAGACGTGAGATCTGGCGTCTCAAAGACGTGAGATCTGGCGTCTCAAAGACGTGAGATCTGGCGTCTCAAAGACGTGAGATCTGGCGTCTCAAAGACGTGAGATCTGGCGTCTCAAAGACGTGAGATCTGGCGTCTCAAAGACGTGAGATGTGGCGTCTCAAAGACGTGAGATCTGGCGTCTCAGTCTGAAAGACGTGAGATCTGGCGTCTCAGTCTGAAAGACCTGAGATCTGGCGTCTCAGTCTGAAAGACCTGAGATCTGGCGTCTCAGTCTGAAAGACCTGAGATCTGGCGTCTCAGTCTGAAAGACCTGAGATCTGGCGTCTCAGTCTGAAAGACCTGAGATCTGGCGTCTCAGTCTGAAAGACCTGAGATCTGGCGTCTCAGTCTGAAAGACCTGAGATCTGGCGTCTCAGTCTGAAAGACCTGAGATCTGGCGTCTCAGTCTGAAAGACCTGAGATCTGGCGTCTCAGTCTGAAAGACCTGAGATCTGGCGTCTCAGTCTGAAAGACGTGAGATCTGGCGTCTCAGTCTGAAAGACGTGAGATCTGGCGTCTCAGTCTGAAAGACCTGAGATCTGGCGTCTCAGTCTGAAAGACCTGAGATCTGGCGTCTCAGTCTGAAAGACCTGAGATCTGGCGTCTCAGTCTGAAAGACCTGAGATCTGGCGTCTCAGTCTGAAAGACCTGAGATCTGGCGTCTCAGTCTGAAAGACCTGAGATCTGGCGTCTCAGTCTGAAAGACCTGAGATCTGGCGTCTCAGTCTGAAAGACGTGAGATCTGGCGTCTCAGTCTGAAAGACGTGAGATCTGGCGTCTCAGTCTGAAAGACGTGAGATCTGGCGTCTCAGTCTGAAAGACGTGAGATCTGGCGTCTCAGTCTGAAAGACGTGAGATCTGGCGTCTCAGTCTGAAAGACGTGAGATCTGGCGTCTCAGTCTGAAAGACGTGAGATCTGGCGTCTCAGTCTGAAAGACCTGAGATCTGGCGTCTCAGTCTGAAAGACCTGAGATCTGGCGTCTCAGTCTGAAAGACCTGAGATCTGGCGTCTCAGTCTGAAAGACCTGAGATCTGGCGTCTCAGTCTGAAAGACCTGAGATCTGGCGTCTCAGTCTGAAAGACCTGAGATCTGGCGTCTCAGTCTGAAAGACCTGAGATCTGGCGTCTCAGTCTGAAAGACGTGAGATCTGGCGTCTCAGTCTCAAAGACGTGAGATCTGGCGTCTCAGTCTCAAAGACGTGAGATCTGGCGTCTCAGTCTCAAAGACGTGAGATCTGGCGTCTCAGTCTCAAAGACGTGAGATCTGGCGTCTCAAAGACGTGAGATCTGGCGTCTCAAAGACGTGAGATCTGGCGTCTCAGTCTCAAAGACGTGAGATCTGGCGTCTCAGTCAAGACGTGAGATCTGGCGTCTCTCAAAGACGTGAGATCTGGCGTCTCAAAGACGTGAGATCTGGCGTCTCAGTCTGAAAGACGTGAGATCTGGCGTCTCAGTCTGAAAGACGTGAGATCTGGCGTCTCAGTCTGAAAGACGTGAGATCTGGCTGGTCTCAAAGACGTGAGATCTGGCGTCTCAGTCTGAAAGACCTGAGATCTGGCGTCTCAGTCTGAAAGACCTGAGATCTGGCGTCTCAGTCTGAAAGACCTGAGGTCTGGCGTCTCAGTCTCAAAGACGTGAGGTCTGGCGTCTCAGTCTCAAAGACGTGAGATCTGCAGTGACCGGCAGACTTCCGGTTCCGGTTCTGTGAGGTGCGGACATGGGGAATGAGCTGCTGCTGAAAAACTCTATACTTGTGCGTGAGTATTATGATAAAGCTTTGGTAAGTACATATTTATTTAAACAAACTATATAACTAAATGTAAGATCATTTAAAAAGGTATTAAAAATTTGATAACCGATCTTTTCTCCCCCCATTATTTCCACAAACTGGACGTGGAAACGTCGGAGAGCCTTGAGTTGTTTATCGACGATTATTTTGAAAGGTTTGTCATGAGCGACCCTAATGTAACATCCGGTGCGGGTAGCGGTTCGGCTAACACGAGCGGTAGCGGTGGCGAGTCGAAGCCGAATGCTAAACGGTACCGAGAGGGAAGCTCAGATAGCGTTTCGGAACCTTCGGTGGATAATTCAGGCTTCGTGACGATTCTGGAGTCAATTGATAAAAAGTTGTCTAGCTTGGACGCCCGGCTGGCGTTAGTTGAGGAGCTACAGAAGGAAGTAATGGGGTTGAGACAATCACTGGAGTTCACCCAGGAACAGGTAGCATCTCTAGCTAATGAAAACATTGAGCTAAAGGTAACAGTTGGACAGCTTAAAGATCAGATGTTGCAACTTTCCGGGGATAATAAAAAATTTAAAGAGTCAGTATTAGATATCCAAGCCAGAAGTATGCGGGATAATGTTATTTTCTCTGGGATTCCGGAGGGGGCGGAGGAAAATCCGGAGGCCTTGGTTCGGGACTTCTTTCAAAAACAGCTAAAGTTGCCGAGTGAAACCATTAAAGCAATTACTTTTCATCGAGTTCACCGCCTCGGGGCTAAACGGCCTGGGAACACTAGACCGCGCCCGATAATAGCTAAATTCGAACATTATAAACAAAAGGAACAGGTTAAAAGCCGAGGTAGGGAACTACGTGGGACACATTTTAGTATGAACGATCAATATCCTGCAGAAATCCTGAGCAGAAGGAAAGTACTATTCCCGATAAGAAAGAAAAATATAAGCGAAGGAATAAGAGCTAACATCTCCGTGGATAAACTCTATATAAACGGTCAGCTGTTTAGAGATCCAGAAACTACTCCTTGGCTTTATTAGCCATATGATCAAGGTAAGAACTATATCGGTTACTAATATTGATTAATATTATTAAATATAGTATTTGTTAATATTACTTACCAGATATATTTAATTTTTTTTCAGCACAGCTCGGTGGTGGGACACACTCAGATAGTGGTGATACACAAGGTGGGATGACACTTGATGTGGTAAGAGGGTGTTTTTGTTGTTTTTTCTTATCTGAATTATGTTTCCATGTATATCATTTCTCTTTGTTTTCTTGTCTATATTTTTCTAACTCAACAATTATCAGCGCACAAGCACAAGGGTTCACACACGTCTTTGTATATCCATACAATTACTTTATGAATGAAAACTTCCCTGATTCATTTTCAAAAGAAACAGCAATTACTTTATTTAAAAATCATATATAGTTATTCATTAAGGAATATGTTTTTGTCTGGATCTATTGTTATCTTTTATATTTGTGATAGTGGGTGTGGTATAGATTTATTATCATTAGCACAAGTATGGGTTCTTTAGGGTTTGTCACATGGAACATTAATGGAGCCGGTAGCCAACATAAAAAATATAGGATTTTTAATCAGATTAAAAGATTAAAGGCAGATGTTGTATTACTCCAAGAAATTCATAAATTGGCCTCAACTGTAGATGAGCTAAAATCTTCAGAGTTTCCTAATGTATTCTCAGCCTGTTATAATTCTAGACAAAGAGGGGTAGCAATTTTAATACATAAAAATGTTAACTTCACAGTATTAGATCAGGTTATAGACCCACACGGTAGATATATAATATTAAAGTTATCAATATTTAGACAAAATTATTGTATAGTTAGCATATATGGGCCAAATGTAGACGACGCTTCTTTTTTTCATGACTTTTTTTCCACTCTATCAAAGCACATGGATTCCTCACTGGTAATGGGAGGTGATCTCAACTTTGGTTTCAATGACAAAATAGACAGACTGAATACAGTGGGAACTCAACGCAGTTGGCAATCTATAAATATAGTTAAACAGTATATGAATGATTATGGACTCTGCGATGCATGGCGTTCTTTTCACCCTGATAGCAAAGAATATTCTTTCTTTTCACATGTGCATCACTCATATTCTCGTATAGATTATTTCATAGTAAGCAATTCATTGCTGACCAACATTTCAGACACTAAGATACACACTATTGCTGTCAGCGATCATGCACCAGTTACTCTATATTTAGATTATAAAAAAGAAACTAGAAAAAATATAAATTGGAGATTCAATACATCACTGCTTCAAGAAGAAGAATTTTTGCAATATTTTAAAATAGAATGGGCATCATATTTAGAGTTGAATGATTTGCCAGGAACATCAGCATGTACACTTTGGGAGGCTGGGAAAACAGTTATGAGAGGTAAAATAATATCCTATTCAACAAATAAAAAGAAAAAAGAAAATAAACGTATTGAGGAATTAGAGAAATCCATTAAACTATTAGAAGGTCTACAAGAAGAGGAAACACAGCAAAAACTACGCAAAGTAAAATTAGAACTAAATGAAATTATTGATAAGAAAAATAAATTCTTGATACAAAGACTTAGATTAGATAATTTTGAATACGGTAATAAATCAGGGAGCTTTTTAGCTAATCAACTTAAATTAAACAAAGAAAAAACATATATATATGGTATTAAAGATAAAGATGGAAATATAATTCATGATGAGGGAAAAGTAAACAATGTTTTTAAAGATTTCTATAAAACTCTATACACTCCACAAATAAATCCATCTAATGAGGATATTAATGAATTCTTAGAGAAAGTAACACTCCCAAAACTAGATATTAGTCAATCATCAAAACTAGACTCACCATTAACTTCAGATGAGCTCCATGAAGCAATTAAAAGCATGCCTAATAAGAAATCGCCAGGTCCTGATGGATATCCAGTAGAATACTATAAAAAGTTCTGGGATATACTGGAACCGATATTTTATAGAGTGCTACTTGAGTCAGAAGAAAATGGCAGGCTACCAACACATATGAATTCAGCCAACATTAGTCTCTTATTAAAGCCAGGCAAAGACCCAGTATTACCTACGAGTTATCGTCCAATCTCTCTCATTAATGTTGATGTTAAAATAATTTGTAAAGTCTTATCTAAAAGACTAGAGAAGATAACTCCTGTTATTATACATCCAGACCAAACCGGATTCATAAAAGGAAGACACTCAGACACAAATACACGAAGATTATATAATGTAATAGAGTATTCGTATTTTAAAAATATTGAAACAGCTATTTTTTCTTTAGATGCTGAAAAAGCATTCGATAGAGTAAATTGGAATTTCTTATTTGCTACCTTAAATAAATTTGGATTTGGGGATTACTTCATTAACTGGTTAAAAATATTATATAGTTCACCAACAGCGTGTGTCAGGACAAATAATCAATTATCTTCAAGCTTCTGTTTACAGAGGGGCACCAGGCAAGGTTGCCCACTTTCACCAGCATTATTTGCTATTTTTATTGAACCGTTAGCAGCAGCAATAAGGCAAAGTGCTGATATTAAAGGAATAAAGGGTAGAAACATAGAACATAAAATGAGTCTTTATGCTGACGATGTTTTGCTTTTTCTTGAGAACTCAGGAAACTCAATATCCAATGTTATCAAGTTAATAAACTCATTTTCAAAAGTTTCTGATTATTCTATAAACTGGACAAAATCTACAGTGCTTCCGATAAATTGTGTGTTTAATAATTCTCTTAATGAAAGACTACAATCAGGTAATATTAAATATTTAGGTGTTAATATCTCTCCTAAATTGGAGGATTTAATAAAATTAAATCATATCCCACTATTAAAGAAAATTGAAGACGATCTTACTAGATGGAGATCTCTACCCATATCACTTATGGGAAGAGTTGCCTCAGTAAAAATGATGGTGCTGCCAAGAATAAATTATTTATTCTCAATGATTCCAAATAAACCTTCAAATGAATGGTTTAAGTCCCTGGACTCTTCGATATCTAAATTCCTTTGGAACAATAAAACTCCGCGTATTAGTTTAAAAACATTACAAAAATCTAAAGATACCGGAGGATTAGAACTTCCAAACTTTTATTACTACTATTTAGCAAACAGATTACAATATATATCAAAGTGGTTAAAACCAAATGCACTAGATGAAACTTGGATAGATATAGAACAAACTTTATGTAATAATATTAGGATTTCAGATCTACCATTTATCAGTACAGATTTAAAAAGACATGTCTGCTTTAAGAACATCAATATTAGATCATCTCTGACAGCATGGTGGGAGTATCTGAAAATGACAAAGTCTTCACTACTCCCATGTAGACATACACCTCTCTGGAACAATCCTGACATTCAACAAGAAAATAATATGTTAAATTTCCCAGGTTGGAGAATGAAAGGTATTGAATGTCTAGAACACATATTTGAGGGTATAGACTTTATTCCATTTAATAAATTAATAATACAATATGACATTGATAACAAATATTTCCTACAATACCAACAAATTAAGTCAATTGTAAAAAAGAAATTTAAGCTTAATAAAACATTGTTGGAAACACCAACATGTGTGTTAGAGTTTATTAATTTTCAACCACCCAAATTATTATCTAAAATATACAAAAAATTGTCTAGAATCGATGACTCGATAGCACTACCTGTTGAAAAATGGGAGTCAGATTTATCAATCAACTTTGAACAAAAAATTTGGTCTCAAGTATGTTCAAATACTTTTAAATTGACTAGAATCTCCAATTTACAATTAATACAATATAAGGTTCTCTATAGAGTACATTATACAGGGGAGCGAATGTTTAAGATGGGCTTTATACCATCTAACAAGTGCTCACAGTGCATAAGTAATACACCTGATGATTATATTCACGCGCTCTGGTTCTGTCCACCCGTTCAGAGGTTCTGGGTACAGGTATGTGAAGACTTGTCTAAATGTTTGAAAATTAATATCCCACTCTCTCCATCTGTTTGCTTATTGGGTATCTTTGAAGATGTTATACTAGAAAAAAATACATCCTATATGCTTTTCACTGCCTTATGCATCGCAAAGAAAACCATACTCGTAAATTGGAAAAATAAAAATAATCTTAGCGTTAATCAGTATAAAAATCTTCTGTTAGATCATATTAGTCTTGAAACAGCATCTGCCGACACATTGGATCAACCTATTTGGCATTCTTTGATCGGCTCCGTTACGTAGTGAGGGTGGGGGGTCTGGGATGTGGCCTTGTGGGGCATTGGGACTGGAGGGGGGGGAGGTTGGGGTTTGGGGCGCCGGGGGGTTAGGGCTGCTTGGGCGGGGAGGACCTCGTCTTCGACCTGGGGAGGACCGGGGGGGGTTCTGGGGGACATCTACTGGGGGCGGCATGCGGGCCCTCGGGTGGTCGGTGGCGGCGGTCATGGGTCGCCGGTCGGTGACCCGGCTGTGCTGGGGTGGTTTCGGGGTGGGTGCCGGGGGCTTGGGACTCTGGGGGCGCGTCGTCCCCGGGCTTGGGCCTGGTGGGGGTCGGGGGTCTTGGGCTCTAGCCGGCGGGTCGCCGGGCTATGGGCTGGCTGGCGCTCTGGTGCCCAGCTCTGGCCGGGGGCTCTCGGCTCGCTGGTGGGTTGGGGTTCATATGCTGGGGGGTGGGTGTCTGGGGGCGTGACTGGTGGCCAATGGGAGGGAGCGGGCAAACCCAGCCTGGGTGTCTAATGTGTTATGTGTTTTGAAAGTTGTTAATATGAAGGGTGGGTATAGTATTTCTTCTGGGGTGGGGATTAAGTGGATGTCCTGGATGATGGTCTTGGACTATACTTGGCCGGTGTGCGGGCCCCGGTTGGGGCCTGTTCTTGATGCTTCCTGGCTCTGTCGACGGTTGGGCGGGCGCTCTTGGCCGTGTCGTCCATGTGGGATTTTGTGTCCTCTTGGACGGCGGGCTGACTGCGGTTCGCAGGGGTCGTGGCGGCCCTGGCGGGTGTGGGCTGTTGGTTCTGCTGTTGGCGGCCCTCGGGGCCGTGTCCCTCTCTGGTCTTGGCTCAATGTCCTGGCGGTCGGAGAGGTGTTTCCTTTACCTCGCTCCTTGGGTGGACCTTGGCGAGCTGGGGGGTAAGCAGGGTCAGCGGGGGAGCTGACTCGCTGTGGGAGCACTGTTCCTGCAGTTATTTTTCTCCCCATCCCTCAACACGCACCTCCGCCCTCTTCATCTTAAATTAATACATGTAGGGAATTTGGGTCTCGGGTGTGCTGCAATGGTTTTACATCTCTGTTGTTAAGAGCACCTGGGACTCAATTTTATATACACTTTAGACATTCATTCATAAACATCTTCATAAAAGTCACATATAGGGAATGGAGTGAGCACTATGGCTATGGGTGGCGGGATGACATCAATCTCGCCCCCATGCCTATGCTCACTCAACATTATGCATCTAGACAATTAGGGCCTGGGTTAGAGTTGGAGTGGAGGGGAAACTGGTATAATGCCAGCCTTTGCTCCTTCTCTTTCCTTTTTAAATACACTTTACAACAACACTCACCAACAGTACATTTGGGGACGGGGGTGTGTGTGTCGGGGTCTTGATTTGTTAATTTCAATTTTATTTATTATGTATTTATTTATATATTATTTATTTATTTTTCTCTTACCCCCCTGGTTGCCTTGCGGACATTCTGGGGGTGGGCCGTCAGGGGTTGTGCTGGGGTGTGGGGGGGTTCGGGGCCTGCGGGTTCGCCGTGGGCGGGGCTGGCAGTGCGCTCCCTCTGGGGCTGCTTGGGCTCGGGTGTCCTGTCCTGTCCTGTCGGCAGGGCGCGGGGTGGGCCGGATCTTGGACGTCTGCTGCTCTCCACCCCAGAATGAATGGGTCTACCTCCTGGGTTTGGATGTGGGCTGCCCCAAGTAGGGAGCAGGTACATGTCTTGGACCTAGGGGGTATAGAGTGTGCATCGGGATTATGAATGGAGCGTGTCGTTATTGTTTGTCTTTCTGTGACTGAGGGTGAGGATGAGGGTGGGTCTGAATGAGTGTGTCTGTGTATGAATGTTTAAGTGTCAGGCTGGGACTTGGACTGCCCCCTCTCTGACACTTCTGAGGCTACCCAGTGTCGCGCTCCTGCCACGTGGCCCCCTGGTGGGTGTTCCTCTGCCTACGGGCGTGCTTGGGGCCCTCACTATCTGGGGCTGGGCGCTTGGGCGTTTGTCAGCTCGGCCTGGTGGCTGCCTGGTGGGGCTCGGGTCCTCTGGTCCTGTCAGGTCTGGACCTGAGGGATGGGCGTCCCCGGTGCCCGAGCCTCGGTGACCGGCCCTGGGGCTACGTCGGTGCAGCGGGCTCCGGCGGGGGCCTGTGTATTGTCGCTGTTGACCCCGGGGGGTCATTGTGTGTGGTCCCTGGTGGGGTTCGTCCGGTTCTTCCACTTGGTCGGATCTGGGGAGTGGACGAGTGGCTCGTCCTGTTCGGGTGGTCCTGGGGACTCTGGGCTCGGGGTCCTTCCTGGGGTCTTGGGCTTTGATCGCCCCTTCGTCTGTCTCGGGCTTTGGGGGGACGGGTCTCTGATGCTTCACAGTCGCTACTAAATGTTCTATTGGAGGAACCTCATTCACTTATGCATGCTCACAACCACACACAAATGGATGCAGGGATGTATAGTAGATGTATGTAGATGGGTATATAAATGAATATAAATATATATGTATGTATATTGTATATATATTTGTAGGTATGGGTATGTGTATTTATAGAAATATTTGCAAGGTCATGAATATTATCAGTCTTTATGCTTGTATGTTTCGTTGTTGTGTTCTGTCATGTGCTTTGCAGGATTGTGGACGGAGGTTTGGTGTGTTTGCCTTGTGCTCTTTCTGTGGACAATTGTTGTTTTGTTGTTTGTTTTGTTGTCTCACTTTCTCTTTTCTTTCTTTCTCTCTATAAAAAAAAAAAAAAAAAAAAAA
>JBBPBX010111990.1:0-10653 GCA_038048925.1 Garcialebias charrua
AATAAGAGCTGTAAGAATTATCTCAAGAAAACATTATTGTCATCCTTCAACTATTTTATTTTATCAACTGAAATTGCTCAAGTTTTATGATTTGGTTGACTACTTTATTCTATTACTAATGTACAGGGCTCAGAATCACAATTTACCATCAAACGTACAAGTGCATTTTGTAAAAAGGAGCAGTTGCTATAATTTAAAAGGAATGGACATTTTTGTTAAGCCAAAGTTTAGAACAAGTTTGCGGGGTAGGTCTACTTTAATGAGGGGAATGGATTTATGGAATGGTTTGAATATTGATATTAAAAATGAGGAATCATTATTTGTATTTAAGAAAAAAGATCAAGAATATAATGCTGATGAGATATAGCTAAGTTAGTTAATATTAGGGAAATATAAAGAGTAATTGATAAGTTTGGGGTTTGTTGTATTATTTGTGATTATTGCTTGAATTGATTGTTTAAATTGATTTTGTTAAGAAGGGGCAGAATTGATAATATTTAAGGGCAGAATTGATAATATTTAATTCTTCTTCTGCCACCTTTCATTTTATAGGTATTTTATATTGTTTTTTTCTCTTGAAATTTTATTGTTTTTAATGGAAATGAAATGAATAAATAAACAAACAAACAAATGACTGTTTGAAATGTATTTAATATGTAAACTCAGAAACCGCCGATCTGAATCCAAATCAGCCCAAATTATACCCACTAGGGCTGAGCGATATGGACAAAAATTCATATCTCGATATTGTTGTGATATATCGCGATATACGATATATATCTCGATATAATTTTCTTTCCATAAAAGAATAACAAAAATATATTTCTGAGTCAAAGCTTTGTCCCAGTTGTCACACAGCAACATTTATTAACAAACAGCTGTAACTCTACAAAATAAATGTCTAAAAAATGAACTATTTCATACATTACTTTATTTTTTAGACATTTATTTACACCTATTAAATAATACTGTAGTCCTCTTCAGCTGAGGGCAGCTGTGTCATTGCCTCTTGAATAATGAATAAATAAGTTTGTTCTCTGATCAGTCCAAGAAAGTCTGAAACATTCAGACATTATATGTAACTAAGAAAGTCTGAAACATTGTGTGTAATTTTCCAGTCTTGTCACTGGTTGTGAAATAAGAAGTTGAAACTGGGCTGATACAGAAACAGTCAGTTTCAACTCCTAATTTCATCACTATGTCATCTTTGGAATTTTGTTATTCATCACTATAGGCATCTTTGGAATTTTGTTATGAGAAGTTGAAACTGGGCTGATTCCATCAGTCAGTTTCATCCCCTGAGTTCATTACATAGGCATCTCTAGAATTTTGTTGCTTTGGATAAAGTATTACTTGTGGAAAGAACCCGGCCAACTCTGTTTCGCAAGTGATTCTTGTCTAAAGGAATAAAAAGAAACGAGCTGAGCTCCCAGAGTTAGTTAGAGTCGGACGGTGATGTGCAGTCGCCCGGATTGTTTTAATGCTCGCTCTGCCTGTGATTGACGAACGGCTCTCTCACTTGGATGTCAAACGGTAAGAGCATCTGTTTATGCATTAATACTTGTATGTATGTATGTATGTTACTTGTTTGTTTTCTGGTTTGCTTTCTATTTAATATTCTATGGTTAAAATAAAGAACATTTGTCTTTAAACAAGAAATAGTTTCCAGTGTAAAGTCTCTTGAGCTGTGATATTCTTTTGAGGATAATTGCCGATCTCTCTCTCGATCCTGCATAAATAATATTTCATAAAACATTTATGAATAAAAATTCATAAAATATTTATAAAATAATATTTCATAAAACATTTTGGCGTTGCTGGAAGGATTATAAAGAGAGACTACATAATGCTCAAAAGAATGTTCAAGAGAAAATCAGCGAAGGGAGATAAGACACAGGACAGGACTGAAATACTACCAGGATGGGAAATACCCTGTTATCAGTCCATAGCATTGTGCCTGAGAGATGGAGCAGGACGTTGCGAGTCTTGGGAGGGGTCTCTACGAGATGGAGACCCTGAGACTTTGCTAGAAGTTCTACGAGCAATAGACGTGAAAATAAAAATGCCAGTAGACGGACTGCAACGGCGTTTGTGGGTTTGTGCCACTGCCTGGAAGAGGCAGAATGAAATAAGTTTGAAACAGAAAAAGGCACTCGAAGAAGCCGAGTTGACCTCTTCGTTACAGCGTCAGCATGTGCAGTTGTTAACTACACAGCTAGAAAATATGGCCCGGATTGCTGAGGAAGCAGTAGTTCAGGTTTCCATGTTAAAAAGAGAAAAAAAAAGAGGAAGACAAAACGGTCTGCATCACCCAAAAGAGTACGGGCTTTTGTAGCTGGGTTAGGTACGGGATGGAATCTCTCTAGCTGGAACGGAAATTTGTGGGGAGATAATTTAAGTGATGAAAAAGAGGAAGAGTCCACTACCTCATTACGCCCCTTATCCCGCAGCAAAAGTGTAAAGCCGGTGCAACGAAGGAGGCAGGAACAGATAGTGAGACCAGATGTTTTACAAGCAAGAGTAGACGCAGATGGTCACTTTGTTTATGAGAATGGTGTACAAGTTATGGATGCTGTTCCACAGGATCAACCGCAGCCTGAGCTTAGAATGATAACTGAAGATTACACTCAGGAGGAGGTAGCTTACTTGTCCAAGAGGCTCCGTCAGCAGACAGGAGAACATACAGATGTGTGGTTATCAAGATTAGCTGAAGAAGGAGCAGCTCAGATTGACATAGATGCTCGGGATGGGCTGTCATTTGCTGGGTTGTCCACAGAAACCACAGTGAATGCTGATTTCCGCAGAGAAGTGAGAGATTTAGGGAATGATTCTAGATCTCTATTTGATGTTTATGCTGAGGCTGTTCACCAGGTTTATCCAGCTTTCACTGACTGGCCAGAGATAACAGGACAGTGGGTCACTCTTCGGGAGTGTGTACAAAGATTGGTTCGTTTGTGTGTGAGGGATGCTTTAACTGTTGATGCTGTGGACCAGTACCAGCTGTTACCTATTCCAAAGGCTGTGAGGGATCAGCTGATAAGAACAGCCCCTGTACACTATCGCGCCGCAATCTTGACAGTAATGCTTGGTGCACCAGAGGTTTCTATGTCTGAGATTCGTAGTCGAATCATGGAGTTAGGAACATTGGGAGATTGGAGTACAGGAAGAGTAGAAAACCAGGAAAATAATTTTCAACATGTGAGTCATAGGCCAGAAAGGGATGCTCGAAGTAATGCACAGGGACCAACTCGTTCTGCTTTATGGAAAGTTTTAATACAGTCTGGGGTCCCAATGTCTGAAATAGACGGATTACCAACAGAAGAGTTGAGAGAACGATGCCAGGAAGAGGCATTAAAAGTCCGGTGTGCCAGATTCAATGTTGAACATTTGACCCAGGCAGGTGTGTTTCAAACTCCTGTTTCTTCTGCATCTCCGTTTAAACCTGAACAGGCGGTCAGGAACAAAAATAAGACCACCAGAGTGGCAAAGGTCTCCTCTGATTCTGAGTTTTCAGAGGACAATGAAGCAGTGAGGGTGCGAGTTGTAAGACAGGAAAAGAGAAAAAGAAGGGAGAAAACAGAAAGTCCTCTGACTCCGAGTCTTCAGAGAACAATGAAGCAGTAAGAGTGCGCGTTGTTAAACAGAAAAAGGAAAAAAGAAAGGTGAAAAACAGAACATCACAGCTGTACCCTGATCTGTCAGACCTGCATAGCAGGTATGACACTCCATTTCAAACAGGGAAATTTTGAGTTTGGGGTAGAGAGACCCCTACAGGTCAGATCAGTTTTGGTGGGGAAAGTAAAAATGAAACCTTTAAACTAATTCTTGTCATTCTATTTGTCAACAAGCATTGTGTTCCTTCACAGCCTGGTGTTTTCTTGGCATCTGCTGGTGGGAGGATCAGAAGCGCGCAGAGGACGGCATGGCCAAACCTGGAAAGTGCCATGAGGGTGGAATCTCATGGGTTATCACATTGTTTGTCGTCGGTGCCATGGTGTTGCAGAGGACGGCATGGCCAAACCCAGAGAGTGCCATGAAGGTGGTACCTCATGGGTTATCACGTTCTTTGTCATCGGTACCAGGGTGCTGCTAGGCGACCTCTCCTCCGCAACACCGGAATGTGTCCTGGAGGAGAAAAAGGGGGCCTTGCCGACTACTATGAAAACAGAAGAACTGTGTCATGAAACAAGATAACTTTGGACGTCCTACGAATCAGTCATGCGTAATGGCAAATGTGAGCAGCCGTTGTGCTTTCTACGCATGCAGGAAGTGTTTCAACGGACATTACATTCCAGAGAATGGTAACCACTCATAACCATGGGTGAAGAAGATTGTGGAACATTTCTGACGCTCGTTTGATTTAAGATTGTTGTTTTTTGTTTGTTTGTTTGTTTTTTGGGTTGTAGAACTGATCAGAGACCAGAAGGTGGAATGAATAATGAATAAATAAGTTTGTTCTCTGATCAGTCCAAGAAAGTCTGAAACATTCAGACATTATATGTAACTAAGAAAGTCTGAAACATTGTGTGTAATTTTCCAGTCTTGTCACTGGTTGTGAAATAAGAAGTTGAAACTGGGCTGATACAGAAACAGTCAGTTTCAACTCCTAATTTCATCACTATGTCATCTTTGGAATTTTGTTATTCATCACTATAGGCATCTTTGGAATTTTGTTATGAGAAGTTGATATTGTGATATTGGAGAAAGTGACGGAAATTCGGTTTTTGGGAGTATTGATTCATAATAAGATCTGTTGGAAACCTCATATTAAGTATGTTCAATCTAAAATAGCAAGAAGTGTAGCTGTTCTCTCTAATGCTAGAAAATTTTTAAATTATTCTGCTCTTCATATTATTTACTGCTCACTTATTTTGCCATATCTAAATTACTGTGTGGAAGTTTGGGGCAACACTTACAAAACCTCGCTCCAACCATTATGCACATTACAGAAAAGAGCCATTCGATTAGTTCATAAGGTTGATTTTTATTGTCATACTAACAATTTATTTATTGATTCTAATTTTATTAAATTCCAAGATTTGATAGAGTTTCAAACTGCACAATTTATGTATAAAGTTAGAAACAAACTATTACCAGAAAATATACAAAATTTATTTACTGACAAAGTCGGGAGATATAACTATAGAGAAAACCTGAATTTCAGAACTTTGAAGGTGAGAACAACAATGAAAATAATGTGCATTTCGGTCATTGGAGTGAGGATTTGGAATAAACTCACCAAAGAGTTGAAGCAAAGTCCAAGCATGAGGTATTTTAAGAAAAGACTAAAAATGATTATTATTCAAAAGTATAAGGATGATCAAGGGTGAGAAATTGGATGGTAATGATAGAACTGAGGATGATTTGGACAATTGGGTGCTGATCTGTGTATATGTGTGTAAATATATGTGGATGTGTAAATAAGGAAATGTTATCTATGTATTTATGCAGGTAGATGTGTATGTATATCTACGTGAGTAGGTATATGTAGATACTTTCATCTATTAAAAGTTTCTAATGATGTGTTGATGGCAGCTGATTCTGGAAACTACACTGTGTTGGTTTTATTGGACTTGTCTTCAGCCTTTGACACAGTGGATCACACTGTTCTGATCAACAGAATGAGAGAGTTTTTTGGTATTTCAGGCACTGTTTTGAATTGGTTTATTTCTTATTTATCCGAAAGGTCTTTTACTGTTTTTATGAACAATGTTCACTCTGATGTTGCGCGGCTGTCTTGTGGGGTACCCCAAGGTTCAGTTTTGGGCCCGATCCTCTTTTTATTGTATTTACGCCCTTTAGGTTTTATTTTGAAACGTTACAGTAATGTATCTTATCACTTGTATGCTGACGACATCCAGCTGTACTGTTCTTTTCGAACTTCTGAGTTCCATAAATTGACTGAACTCAGAAACTGTCTGTTGGACATCAAATCATGGCTGAACGACAATTATCTGCAGTTAAATGCAAATAAAACCGAGACTCTTATCATTGCCCCTGATGATAAAATCCAAATTATCCAACAGCATCTTACGTTTTTAAATCTTTCAGTTAATAAGAACATCAGAAATTTGGGTGTCGTCTTTGATAGTTCTTTATCTTTGGACAGTCATTGTAAATTGTTAGTTCGAAATTGTTTTTATCATCTACGAAACATTTCAAAATTACGATGTATTGTATCACAGAAGGAACTGGAGATGATTGTTCATGCTTTTATTTCGTCTCGGTTAGATTACTGTAACAGTCTTTTAATGGGTCTGAACAAATCTTCTTTAGCTCGACTTCAGTCTGTGCAAAATGCTGCAGCAAGGCTGCTAACTAGAACCAATAGAAGAGCTCATATCACTCCTGTTCTGGCCTCCCTGCATTGGCTCCCCGTGCATTTCAGGAGTCATTTTAAAATTTTGGTTTTAACTTTCAGGGCATTGCATGGTCAGGCTCCCAAATATTTATCGGACCTTTTGAAGCCTCTCCGTCCCACCAGGACTTTGAGATCTTCAAATCAAATGCTACTGATGGTACCAAGAACGTATTTTAAAACACGTGGAGACAGAGCATTCCAAGTGATGGCCCCGAGGCTTTGGAACGCTCTCCCTCTGTCACTGCGCAGCTCAGACTCTATCGACTCTTTTAAAAAAGATCTTAAAACGTATTTATTCAGACTGGCTTTTAATTAATTTTATGTATTTTTTCTCTTTTTATTTTTGCTTGTGAAGCACTTTGTGATGTCAATGTCTGTGAAAGGTGCTATATAAATAAAGTTTACTTACTTACTTACTAGTCCAGAAAATACTGTTTTTATTTTTTATTTTATTTTTTTAATTATTAAAATTAATATTACTTATTTTTTTTCTGGAAGGGATACAGGCAACAGGAAGACTATTTATCCTATGAATTATTGAATGGATAAGGGGTATGATAATATAAGTTTAACTTCATCATACTCCTTTTCAGACTCACAGTCACCCTTAGAGGAAAGGAAAAGAAACAAATGTATATTAGCATATAAAAATTGGGTATGTTTATTTGATATTAAGATTGTATCTATACTTGGAAACATGAAAGTATTGAGTATTTTGTTTTGTGGTGAAATGTCTGTCTGAAATAAAAAATAAAATTTATCATCATCATCATCAAGTTGAAACTGGGCTGATTCCATCAGTCAGTTTCATCCCCTGAGTTCATTACATAGGCATCTCTAGAATTTTGTTGCTTTGGATAAAGTATTACTTGTGGAAAGAACCCGGCCAACTCTGTTTCGCAAGTGATTCTTGTCTAAAGGAATAAAAAGAAACGAGCTGAGCTCCCAGAGTTAGTTAGAGTCGGACGGTGATGTGCAGTCGCCCGGATTGTTTTAATGCTCGCTCTGCCTGTGATTGACGAACGGCTCTCTCACTTGGATGTCAAACGGTAAGAGCATCTGTTTATGCATTAATACTTGTATGTATGTATGTATGTTACTTGTTTGTTTTCTGGTTTGCTTTCTATTTAATATTCTATGGTTAAAATAAAGAACATTTGTCTTTAAACAAGAAATAGTTTCCAGTGTAAAGTCTCTTGAGCTGTGATATTCTTTTGAGGATAATTGCCGATCTCTCTCTCGATCCTGCATAAATAATATTTCATAAAACATTTATGAATAAAAATTCATAAAATATTTATAAAATAATATTTCATAAAACACCTCTGATGTGTGTCCCATCAGTGTATGAATGTGATAAAAGTACTGATTTTTCTTTGTACAGTTCTAGTAGATTGCTGTATGAATGGGTAAATGAGGACACAGATTGTGTTTTAAAGAGCTTTGAGTGTCTTGATAAGATAGAAAGGTGCTTTCACTTTAGTCAGTGTGTTTGTGAACTGCAGTAAATGTGAGCTTGTGGTACAATATATTTGATATACTGTATCCGGTTTTATTGTGAAAGGGTCAGGGGGTTGTTTCCGGGTTCACGAGAAATAAAGACGTTCTCTAAGTTGCTCTACAAAGTGTCTCATTGAATCCTTGTGTAAAAACATGACAGCCTCCACTCAGAAATTTGAACCGAGAGACGGAGACATTATTAAATCAGCAGTTTATCATATATCGCTAAAGACACGGTCAGTCTCAGCTGTGGAAGAAGACGGCTAAAGCGTTAGCCATCTTGTTAGCTGCTAAGGACCGTATCTTTGGCGATGTGATGAGCTGCTGATTTATTAATGTCTCCACGTCCTTCTGCTCCTCTCATGAAAGCGCTGCAGTGCGCGCACGACTAAATGAGCTTGGACCCGTGGTTTGTTTAATGAAGAAGGAGGCTGTAAAAAAAACTGGGTTCTGCCGTTTCACGCTCCACTCCGCTGTTTAAATGGAGAAAAAGATTTGTAGATCCGACCCTTCGTCGGGATTATTTTCAGCATCGTCTACAAAAATATTTTTTCTGCCCTCATCTGACCATTTAAATCCAAACTAGCTAGCGTCACAGCTCTTCATATCTGCCGTGTTTACTTCTTGTTGTGCTGAAAGTCTCCGCGGCTCCTTCCTCCTGCAGCCCGCAGGAAGGAGGGGCTGGGTCTGTGCTGCTCAGTGAAGGAGAAGGAGGGGGGCGAGTGGGAGAAAACAGACAGACGGAGAAATTCTTGATATAAACGATATAGTCTCGTCTTATATCTCTTTAGAAAAAATCTGATATTTTAAAAATATCGATATATCGCCAGCCCTAATGCCCACCCGCCCAAAGCTATTTTTACCCCAAAAGTAGAGACTGAAAACCGCCCAAATGGCGGTAAACCGCCCAATCTGGCAACACTGGCGCTAACACCATGAATTACGTAGCACGCTTGCATGGTTCTTTCAAAATAAAAGCTGATCTGTGTCTCCTGTTGGTACAAAATCTGGACATAAAACACATGTTAGCACTGGAAGCTGTAATGGGACCAATATTTCTGCTCAGCTGTTTCCACTAAAAGTTTGAATGTCGCTCCCATATCCAAAGAGTAGAGAACTTTTTGTGTTACTAAGTTAAATAAATAAAAAACTTCAATGTGTTTTTCATGTTTTGACTCTAGATGATTGAAGTCATTCTTGCTGGTCTGTGTTCAGAAATGATTTTTAATGTCCTCCTGTGAATATGGATCCATAATTTTATTTTTTTAATTCCTTTTATAGATGGCCTCCCTTCTCTCCTTACAGCCATCCTCTCACACCGATATGATTTTTTTAATAGAGAGAAAGGAAAGGAAAGACAAAAAGTAAGACAACAAAACACAACAATTATCCACAAAAAAGCACAAGGCAAACACACCCAACCTCCGTCTGCAATCCTGCAAAGTACATGACAGAGCACAGCAACACATGCATAAAGACTAATAACATTTATGACCTTGCAGTAGATTTCCATAAATATACATACCATACCTACAAATATATATACAGTATACATACATATACATTCATATTCATTCATATACCCATCTACATATCTGCATATATCTACATATACATTCCTGCATCCATTTGTGTATGGTTGTGAGCATGCATAAGTGAAAAAGTTTCTTCCAATAGAACATTCAATAGCAACCGTGAAGCTCATAGGCACAAACAACAGTCAGAGCCCGTCCCCCCACACGTAGGCGAAGGGAGGCTACCCTCTCGTTCACCGGGGTGAACCCCAGTGTACAGGCACCAGGATGTGGGGCAACAAGTATGCCCACTCCAGCTCAGCGCCTCTCACCAGGGGCAACTCCAGAGTGGAAGAGTGTCCAACCCCTCTCAAGGAAACTGGTTCCAGAGCCAGAGCCATGCGTTGAGGTGAGTCCGACTATTTCTAGCCGGAACCTCTCAACCTCACACACTAGCTCAGGCTCCTTCCCCACCAGAGAGGTGACATTCCATGTCCCAATGGCCAGCTTATGTAGCCGAGGATCAGACCGCCAGGGTCCCCCCCTCGGCCACCACCCATCCCACATTGCACCCGACCCCTTTGGCCCCTCCCACAGGTGGTGAGCCCATGGGAAGGGGGACCCACGTCTCCTCTTCGGGCTGTGCCCAGCCGGGCTCCATGGGTAAAAGCCCGGCCACCAGGCGCTCGCCAACATGCCCCACCTCCGGGCCTGGCTCCAGAGTGGGGCCCCGGTGACCCGCGTCCGGGCGAGGGAACATTGTTTCCATTAATTGAACTCATCATAAGGGGTCTTTGGGCTGCGCTTTGTCTGGTCCCTCACCTAGGACCTGTCTTAAATATCTTTGTTTTATAAATAAAACTATGATATATATTTTTTTATATTGTACCCATTGATGGACCACTTACCGGTAGTTCACCAGCGGGCCTGACTTGGCCGTATGTTGAACAGCCCTGCTCCAAACTAACCTGCTGTTCCTCTAATACAGCCACGGAGTGACGTCCTGTTCCCTGTACAGCTGACCATTAACATAAAGTTTGTCAACAGCTACTGAATCCCTGGCTCCTTCAGAAATAAATTTCTTCCTGATTGGAAACAAAACTCGTCTTCGATCGAGGATTTCTTTAGGAAATTGATCATTAACGCTAAATCCCGTCCCACGCAGCTCCCGGCCCTGTCTGATAACCTGCATTTTCTGTTTATAACGTTCAAATTTAACTACAATTGGCCGGGGACACGTGTTATCAGGCTTCTTAGCTCCGAGCCTGTGAACACGAT
>JBBPBX010111991.1:0-10653 GCA_038048925.1 Garcialebias charrua
CGCCCATGCCCGATGCACTACTCCCTCCGCCACCACCCCCACCTCCACCTCAACAGACATTTGCTGGGACAACCCAATGGCAGGTACCTACGTACCCCATGTCTACAGGTGTACCTGGTGCGCAGACGGGTGGGTATATCACTATTAATGGCTCTCAATTCGCTGTCCCAATAGAACGACTCCATAAAATTTCCCAGTTCGTTCAACGTTTTGAGCCAGGGCAATATGGTTCGACTGAAACCGATACCTATCTGAAAGACATTGAGTTTAAACTGGCATGCTATCCGAACGCTACGGTTGACGATAAAATCAGTTTGATCAAACTCACCACAAACAGGAAAGTGCAGCACTTCATTGCGCGTCAACCAGTCGCCATTTTGAAGGATTACAAACTTTTCTGCGAAACTCTACTGCAGGAATATGCTCCTCGCATGGGAGACGTTGGCTACCAAGCCGCATTGAAAATCACTCAGGGGCAGAATGAACATCCGATCCCATACTATGACAGACTTTTCGAAGCCTTTTTTGGTGATCGGAATGAGCCAGGGATGGAGGATGAACGTGATTTTAAGTTTCTTTTTATGAACAATCTATATTCAGAGATTGGTTCAACGGCCAACCTCATGGCCGACTACAGAGAAAAAACCATGCGTGAATTAAAGGAGTGCGCTATACGTGTTTTTGAAACATACAAGCGACACAAGAAACCCGTTGAAGTGTATCCAGGTGAAAAGGTCAAATACCAAACGCTAGACCTTGAAGGAGCAAGAGCGCCAGCTCACTCTTTTAAGGAAGGCGAGAATAAACAAAATTTCCAACCTGACAGACCGCAAAATGAAGGTGTCCGCTGGAACAAAGACCAAAAGGGGTCCAGAGACCCTAAGTGGTACAGGCCGCATCAAGAGGAAGAACCCCATCATCAAAAAAGGGGGGCATTCCAAAAGAAAAAGAAATATGGGTCCCAAGGAGACTCATATGAAAGAGGGTGGTCCCAGAGGGGACCCCCGAGCAATGCGCCAGCTCCTGCACCTCAAACTGAACAGTCTGGGGCGAGGAAAAACCCACAGAAGTTCCAGAAAAAAGGCCCTAAACCTCTGTCCTCAGAAGAGATGGAGAACATACGTCGGTTGTTAGAAAGTTTGAAAAAAACAAACAAGGAAAACAAACCTGGAGTAATGTGTAGCACTATCATTGATAGTGACTCAGAACACACAAATAACAGCAATGCCACAATTGCTGACAGTCACCAAGATACTGATGGTCAGGATGCTGACAATCAGGGTACATACAGTCAACAAGACGTTGACTGTGACCATGACATCATTGTTACAGAGTCCGAGAGCCCCTCATCAGAAAAAGGGGGGGAAAGCTCACTCACCAAAGACAATGACTCGTCACAGACCGATCACTCAGACCCATGTGTGACTGCACTACCAGTACAGGTGAATGAAAATCACACAGACAATGGTAGACGTAACAAACGTCGGAAAAAACCTGATAGGTTCCTGTGTAACATTATCAGGAAGGGGCCCGCTAAGAAGGCTTACCTGTCAATCACTTTAGAAGGGGTCCTCACAGAAGAGGCCCTCCTGGATGGTGGGGCTGACATAACCATTATGTCTCCCACACTGTTGAAGGAGCTACGGATAGCCGCTAGCGGTGTTGACAGGGAAATACCCCTCAAAGAATGTGCTGTAGTATTGCAGGGACTCTCAGAGACGAGAACAACCCTAACAGCTATAGCCATGGTTCATATGCAGATTGGTGAAATGACGCTATACCACCCGGTACACGTGTCCGCCGTTGACTCATTCCCATTTTTGGTCGGCCAAGACTTTATAAACCGCTTCGACGCGATTATAGATTATGGCGATCAGACAATGTGGACCAGAGTGAGCCAACCACTGCCAATCGATATGCCTACACAAGGTGACACTGACTGTCTAACAGCAGGTACCGCGGAAGGCACAAAGGGATCCTCCAACGAGAGCACAATCCCGGTAAGTGAACCTTTAGCAACAGGTGAGGCAGAAAAGGCCCAACAAGAGAGCCTCCTCTGCGAGCTGAAACAGTCAGCACTCACTGAACACTACCTACCACAGGTAGTCAAAGGTGTTGAGATCCAAGGATCCCACACCGATGATGCTGTTCTGTCTCCTTGGACGGAGAAATCAGCGATCAGCCAAGCTTTCTATGGAACCTTGGTTAAAAAACAGCTGGGTCTAGAAATGAACAAAAAGGCTTTCCGCTTTTCGTCAGACCCCAACGATAAACAGGTAATGACCGCAAAAGGGATCATTGACCTGAAACTGCTCTGGAACCAACGAGAACTGGATCACCCGTTCCTCGTGGTCCCGAACTTACCACATGCAACCTACATAGGCTCCGACATTTTGGTAAGATTAGGTGTCCGAGTGGACATCAACAACAATGTACTGTGGTCACTAGACACAGCCACAAGTGACTCTCCTGTGCTAACCACAGAGAACCTTAAGGCTGGACAGACCATTCCAGAGGTCTGCCAGATTGCTAACAGCCATAACACTGCGGTACCACCTCAGGTTATGAACAAGCCAGTGATGTGTCACATCATGAAAGGACAAGCTATTAGCACAAAACAGGCATACTTTCAACCATCTCCTATGTTTTTCAACTTAGGACTGTCCATGGAGGCCACATGCCAAGTGACCCTCGACTGCAGAACCACGACTGTTGCTGTGTGCAACACAAGCACAGAAGAGGTACTGATCCCAAAAAACACACAGCTAGGATGGTTGATCTCTACTGATTTTCATGATTTTGAGCTAAGCATTCCATTTCTGGGAGGACTCCCAGAAAACTTGATCCCAAATCAACACACGGGGCAAGTCTTGTTCACGAAACCAACACAGGCCATAGCTCTTTTCTCCCCCACTGAGTCCGACCAGGACACTGTCCGCAGGTTCGGTTTCAACAAAGGAGACAGTCTATGCCCCCAAACTTACAGTGCACTACCTGTTGACAGGTTTTACGACACTGAAGGGGACTCACTGGAGCTCCCCAAAGAACAAGAACCCCTCTCAGTTGCTTCACAGATTGACCAGGTGGTCGCCCAAGCCGACGCCCTGAAAACTGATGAAGAAAGGGACAAACTTCGCAAAGTTCTTCTAAAATATGAGAAATCATTCTCAACTGACTCGATGGATTGTGGGTTGACCACGCTCCACACAGTGAGCATCCCAACCCCGCCTAATGCTCCCCCTGCATTTGTCAGACAGTACAAGATTCCTCTGGCAGCACATCAACCTGTCAGAGAAATCATTAATGACCTGTTAGAAAAAGGTATCATCCGATACTGTAACAGCACTTACTCTGCGCCTTTATGGCCGGTGTTAAAACCAAATGGTAAGTGGAGACTCACTATAGACTACAGAAAGCTAAACAAACAAGTTCCCTTATCCAGATGGCCTATGA
Organism: Garcialebias charrua; assembly: GCA_038048925.1. Lineage (NCBI taxonomy): Eukaryota > Metazoa > Chordata > Actinopteri > Cyprinodontiformes > Rivulidae > Garcialebias > Garcialebias charrua. The sequence continues at coordinate 3,454 of JBBPBX010111991.1, forward strand.
CGCAACTCCAACAGGAACTGCCCAAGGTCACCAATGGTAAGTACTTCTCGACCCTCGACGTCGCCTCTGGTTTTTGGACCATCCCTGTGCGCGCCGAGGATCAGTACAAACTAGCTTTCACTTTTGGTGGCCGTCAATACACCTTTAACAGGTGTCCCTTTGGCTACGCTAACTCACCTGCAGAGTTCAACATCTTCTTGAACAAAGCATGTCCAGACGCCCATGAGCGTGGGACACTGATCTACGTGGACGATGTCCTTCTGAGGCAGCCGACATTGGACTCACATTTGGCTGAGATCGACCACGTTCTGAATCAACTAACAACTGCTGGTGCTAAGATATCACTGTCAAAATGCCAATGGTGCAGAACCAAGGTGGACTACGTTGGCCTACTTGTAGGTCCAGACGGAGTACAACCACAGCTGACTCGCACCCAAGGCCTCGACAATCTCAAAGTCCCCACCAATCTCAAAGAACTACAAAGTTTTCTGGGCGTGTGTAACTACTCGAACCAATTCATCGAAAACTATGCGGACCTTGCGAAACCACTGACTGAACTCCTTAAAAAAGACGTACCATTTGTTTGGACTGACAAACAGCAACAGGCAATGGACGCTCTTATAAACAGGATCAAGTCAGCCCCTTGTTTAGTCTACCCAGACTACAACAAAGAGTTTTACTTGGAAGTGGGCTTCTCAGCTCATTGCATAAGTGCAGGTCTGTACCAGATACACGACAGAGACAAACGTGTAGTAGCCTACGCCAGCAAAACGATGGCAGGCCCCGAGTTGAGATTCTCAGACTGTGAGAAAGCTTTACTGACCACAGTGTGGGCAGTTAAACATTTCTCCAGCTACATTGGTGGACAGAAAATCATTGTGGAAACACAACACCAGCCAGTGACTTTTCTTAACAGTGAACGCATCAGAGATGGTGTGGTGACAAACTCACGTGTTGCAACGTGGCTCATGGCGCTTCAAAGTTTTAACCTAGACATACGTTATGGTCAAAACAAGAAGTCTCATCTGGGGACGGACTTGGCAATCTGCCAGAAGTGTACACAAGATGTACCAGCCACCCAGCCGCCGGTTGAGGTAAAACCCCCAGTAACTGTAGACCCAAATCACCACTTCTTTGATGACAATATCTGCAAAGATATGACAACATTGTACGTGGATGGATCTTCATTCCTCCGCGACAAAATCTGCAGAGCAGGTGTTGGAGGAGTTCTCCTCCAAGACCAAGAGCAGATAACTTTCAGCTACAAATTAGGATCTCAGACTTCTCAGTACGCTGAGATTGCAGGAATCCTAATAGCTCTCCAGATGGTAGTAGAACGCTCCATCAAGACGCTAGTCATCTGCACTGACTCTAACTATGCTCGTTTGAGTTTCGCTTGTCACCTCGCTGTGTGGAAACAGAACGGTTTCCTAACAAGCGACAGAAAAGTGGTCAAACACAAAGAGCTTTTCATAGCGTGTGATCACTTGGTGACATCTCACGACTTACAGATCTACTGGAAGAAAGTTCCAGGACATTCTAGAGTCCCAGGCGATGACAAGTACTACAATGACATTGCAGATTCCTTAGCCAAAGAAGGTGCCGACGAAGGTCCTCTATGGTCCTTCGACCCCTCCTGGTTAATCAAGACTCTGTCAATACAACCTACAGTCAGGGTAATGGCAGTCACACGTGCACAGGCCGCAGCCAGACCTGCTGACAACGCAGTCTCTGTACGACCCGCACTGACTGACCCAGACATCATCCAACTACAGAAGTCGGATCCTGCTATCAACTCCATGATACTGTACCTGACTGATCCGGAGAAAAACACTCCGTCTAAAGACGAACTGGATTCCGATCCAGACCTTAAAGTCCTTTATCAGCTGCGCAAACAGCTAAAACTAATCAAAGGCATCCTAACTTTCGCTCATGGACCAACGTCCTCACCTGTGTTCGTGGTTCCCCATGAACAAAGGGGGGTGATGTTAGTTCATGCCCATGATCTCCCGTCCGCAGGACACAAAGGAGATAAAGCCACGCTGACGGCATTAAAACAAATTGCCTATTGGCCTGGAATGAAAAAGGATGTCAAGGACTACATTGAAGGGTGCGTGGTCTGTGGCCAGTTTCAGCCAACCAGACCACTTCACAGAGCACCACTGCAAAGCAGAGGCATTGCATTCCCATGGTCTGACCTCCAGATCGACTGGGTTGGACCACTCACTAAGAGCTCTAGAGGAAATAAATATTTTCTCACGGTAACCTGTGCATTCACCAAATGGGTAGAATGCCTACCAGCTCCTAACGACACAGCACAAACCACTGCTATGTTGTTAATGAATCATATATTCTCAAGGTTTGGACTTCCCCTTAGGGTGAACTCAGACCAAGGTACACACTTCACAGGTGAAGTGATGAAAGAACTGTGGAAGACGCTAGGCGTCAAGGCCAACTTTCATGTCGGCTACCACCCACAGGCTTCAGGCCAAGTAGAGAGAGCAAACAGAACTGTGGTGAGTATTTTGAAGAAATACGTGGCTGCAAACCACAAGGACTGGGACGTGAAACTCCCTCTGGTCCTCATGGCCATAAGAGCCACTCCACACACATCAACTGGCATCTCTCCCTTCGAGATGATGACCGGTCGACAAATGACTCTCCCTCTACACCTGTTGTACCAACCAGGCGACGCCGCCATGGCGACAGCCTACACTACACAACAATACATGAAAGATTTGAATGTACACCTCAGAAACACTTTTGCTTTCGCCCAGAAAAACCTGGAAAAATCTGCTGAAGGACGCAAGGCGTACTACGACCAAAAGGCCTCTCACAATGAACTCCAAGTGGGAGACAGAGTCTGGTACTATACGTTCGCCCCAGCAACCGGGAAAGGAGGGTCCGAGACCGGAACTCTCGCCCGCAAACTAATGCCCAGGTGGACTGGACCTCATCTGATAACAGACAAAGTGTCCTCAGTCGTCTACGAAATCAAAATCAGCAAAGGCCGCAAAGAGCCAATTGCTAAATGGGTACATCGAAATCAGATCAAACCTTACAAGGCGTTCAATGACTCCACAAAAGACAAAGATCTCACAAACTCACCGACTTCATGGGATAATAAGGTCGTCCAAACACAAGTTAGTAAATAAACTAATCAGGTTTAAACTACCGTATTTTCCACCCTATAAGTCGCATTGTCCAATTTGAACTTAGAAACGCTAAGCCTAAAACCCACAACAAAAAACTAACCTTAACAACCGTTTAAATCCACGAGATTTAATTTGACCTCGGTCATAAAGTTGAGACCCGTTTTTCTTGTGTGTTGCACTTTGGAATCTGACGACAAGAGTGTGTCGAAGCAGTGAAACGTTGTTTCCTTGTTGTTTAGTCATTACTGTTGTCATTAGTTGAGATATTGTTTTGGTTCTGAACACTCCCAGCCAAAAAGGTTTTGTATTAACATTGGTTAATGAATGATATGGATTTAACTATGCCAACATACAGTTCGTTTTGTTAAATCTCAATCGTCGAAGAGTCAATGTAGTTTAAAGCTACTCAAGGTACCATAAACTACACTGGTCTCACAATTTCTAAATTGAACCGATTCGATCGTTTCTATTCTAGATTGTCTATTCATTTTGATGAGTCTCGCCATAGACTTCAAAATTTATTAGGAATACCAAATCCTACGTCGTTCGTCTAAAAGACAACAGACATTTAGATCAAACTATATTTCATTTTTCTATTTTAGTTTAACCTAAACTAAGTAATGAATGGAGGAATAGTTTGGAATTAGAGGCCTTCGTTACAGAAGCCCTCCAAAATTTTATAGGTACAAATCCCTATATCTAATTTTACAGAATTGATCCACCCCTTAATTGGTAATTGTAGCTGATCTAAACCATGATAGCTTACATACCAGGTGCATATAGGTAGGGCCTAATGTAAAATCCCAATCATAAGCCCACCTAAAAACCACATAATTGCATGACACATAGAACCAGAGTGGCACTGACTGGAAACCAACCAGCCAACAACCTTCGATGTGGGGACCTGCAGCTCCAACGCTTGGTCTTCAACCTTCGTCCAAGGGTCGCCTCCTCTGCGTCAATCGAGGGATTCCCTCTACATGCTGATTATGAAAACAATTGTTGCTGATGAAATCGCCAACTCTAATCGATATGGAATTATCGTTGTGGAATTACCGCTGTGGATTATAAGACTTTGTTTTCCAAAGGATCACAGACTTTGTTTTCCAAGAGTTAACAGACTCAGTTTTCCAAGGGAGTAAAAGCTTTTCGCAATGGGATTACCTCCGAACAGTATGGAAGTTCCAAAAACTTTATGGGATTATAATTTTGATTTTTCTTTTCCACTTGCTGGATTACTCCAAGATCAAAGACAGTTCAAGGTTTCCTTTCGTGTTGGACCCCATCCCCAAGGACTGGCGATGGCTTCCAAAAGGGGGGAGATGTAGTGGACCTACCCAGGGTCAAACTAAGGTTTTTGAACTGTCCAGTGATGACCTTTACTGACCTCTCAGTAAAGCAAGACATTTACCACAAAATCATTCCATTAGCTGTAATCTGAGAACATAGTCACCAAAAGAGACTATTTCTATCTTTGATTTTAGGCTGATGTGATCAAAAGAATAACTTTTGTCATTTTCATGATATATGTTATATGCTGTTATTCTTTAAATGTGAAACATCAATGTGTCATTTCTGCAAGTGAAAAGGTGTCAAAGTTCAGCTAAAATGTCAAACTGACTTACACTGAAATTGTTTTTGTCGAGTTTCAGCTAAAACTCTCATCTAGCGTCTGAAAGTCTCTCACTCAGATACTTTTCCTAAACAATTTCCTTCTCTGCGCTGAATTTCACCTTGAATAGTGATAACAAGTGGACCAATGAAAAAGAGACAAGTTTCTCTCCTCTCTGTTCCTTTTTTAAGTTCTAAGCTGTTGCTGGAACGTCAGAGTTTCTGGGAGCTTCAAAGACATGAAGACGTCCCAAAGAGCTGAATGAATGCCTGTCACCCGCCAAGGACAGTCATTCGGCTAAGGACTAAATAACAGGCTGTTATGAGTCCACTTCGAACGAGCGCAAGCTCAAAACTTTGTTTATTCCTTCCTGGAATAAGTTTATCTTGAAGTCAGAGGCCAGGAGCTGACATATTCTCTGATGACCAAGCGGAAACCAGGAGACGTTGAAACGTAAACTAGAACCAGTTTTGGACGTGCTGGGACTAAAGGACTCTGCGCATCTGAAGGCTGGTGTCATTTCTTTATCAGACTCGTCGAAAGGTAAAGAGCTGTTTACAAACGTACCTGGATTTTAGCAGAAGTCGGATGGAAGTGTCACTTTTGGTATCATGCTCAAGATAATTTCCTTTAAACCATCTCCCATCTTCCTCCTATCTTTTTCCCTCAATTCTAAGCTGGAAACTATTTAAGCTAAGGAGCCCTCAGACTAAATATGTTTAACATCCAATATTGAAGTCTGTTGTGTTAAATTTAAGTGTGCTGACGTATTAAATTGAAAGAAAGTGAAATCATGTCAATCAAGTGTAATGGTGTTAATTTAGTTGATTTATTTTAAATAAATGGTAGTGTCGCCTGGCATACCAACTAAGTTAACGTCTTTGTCACTTAATGGCCTTGTTTATTTATCCATCATAAAGATCACAGAAATATTGGGTAAACTGAAAAAGAAAAGAATCCGTGAAATTACTATTCAATCTGAATAAGTAGATTAATTAAGGATAAAGAGGTCAGCTTAATACTGACCCCTGTTAAAATCCTTTAGTTACATCTGGGTGGCACTATATGTGTTTAAAGACACAATATATGGTCTCCCTCATGTTTCCTTCACATATATATATATATATATATATATATGTATATATATATATATATATATATATATATATATATATATATATATACATATAATATATATATATATATATATATATATATATATATATATATATATATATATATATATATATACACACACACATATATATATATATATATATATATATATATATATATATATATATATATATATATATACACACACACATATATATATATATATATATATATATATATATATATATATATATATATATATATATATATATATATATATATATATATATATATATATATATATATATATATATATATATATATATATATATGCTGAGCCCCCTTCTATTCACCCTGCTAACACACGACTGCACACCATCATACAGCTCCAACCACTTCATCAAGTTTGCGGACGACACAACAGTGGTAGGTCTCATCAGCAACAACGATGAGACGGACTACAGGAACGAGGTGAGCCGCCTGGCCTTGTGGTGCGGACACAACAATCTCACTCTCAACGTGGAGAAGACAAAGGAGATTGTTGTGGACTTCAGGAAGAGGGATGCACAACATGCCCCTCTGACCATCAACAGCACCGCAGTGGAGAGAGTAGACAGCACCAAGTTCCTGGGAGTGCACGTCTCAGAGGACCTGTCCTGGAGCAGGAACACTGCATCACTGGCCAAGAAGGCTCACCAGCGTCTCTACTTTCTCCGCAAGCTGAAAAGGGCTGGAGCTTCAACCCCCATCATGTGCACCTTCTACAGAGGTGCCATAGAAAGTGTCCTGACCAGCTGCATCACTGTGTGGTTTGGTGCATGTACTGCATCCTGCCGCAAGAGCCTCCAGCGCATCGTGAGAGCAGCTGAGAAGATCGTCGGCACCTCCTTCCCCTCACTGCAGGACTTACACAGCAACCGCCTCACTCGGAAAGCCCTCTGCATGGCAGGTGATCCCACACACCCACTACACAGCCGCTTCAGACTGCTGCCATCAGGGAGGAGACTGAGGAGTCTCCAGGCTCGAACCAGCAGACTGAGAGACAGCTCTGTTCATCAGGCAGTCAGGATGCTAAACACTCTGCCTGCTCTGCCTCCCCTCCCATTTGAACTGCCTTAACACAAAAAACTTTCTCACACATTACCACACAACACAAAGATTTTAACACTGGACTCTGTGTCATCAAACGGGTTATTCACTAAACTCTCGGTCATGTGCTCATTCAGTTTGCACTACTTCTCATATTTGCACTAATGTTTGTATTACATTACTGCCTATAGTCATACTACTGTTTACATTCACTGTTTACATTTATTA
>JBBPBX010111993.1:0-10652 GCA_038048925.1 Garcialebias charrua
GGGCAGGGAGTTCAGGAGTGTGCCTGGCAGCAATGGTACGTATCCGGTTGAGGCCTTGGCCTGGCTGTGTGGTCATCAGGTATTACTGACCTTGCCAGCGAACTGGACTGGGTGCTGTGCACCAGTTGCGGTTACAGAGGGGTCGTACCTGGTGTCTTTGAGTAACGGTTCTCACTATGTGGGACGGTCAAAGACTTCTGACGTCAGTCAGCTCGAGTCTTCTTGGGGTTCAGAGGTCCCAGTGGAATGGAAGCGTAGCTTCTTCCCGGGATCGAAGGTCGGGGACCACCTGTTACACATGGAAGCTTTAGATTACCAATTTGGGATGTTCATTTATGAGTCGGTGCAGACGTTAGGGACCACCTCTGCAGAGCGGTGGGCCATGTATGTTGTGTCTTTACATCATAGATTGCTGCTGGATTTGTTTAAGGCATCTGTTAATGGAGTGTGTGAGATGATTGATAATAACACCTGCTGTACCTTTATACCTGATGCGTCTGTTGCAGATCCGCAGGTCAGGGTGACAGCGGCCCTGCGCCATCTGAGAGAGCTTCAGGAGCATCAGACGGAGGAGGCGCACACAGGGCTGTGGCATGCACTGTCTTGGTTCACGAGAGGGTCATGGCCTCAGGTGTTGGTCAAGCTCTTGGCCTTGCCACTAGCGATTCTGGTTCTGTTCTGCCTATTTATGGGGTGTGTTACACCTTGTGCACGGGCAAAGATCTCGAAGATGATTGCTTCCAGGGAGGTGGAGGATTATGGGACGGCGTTTCCCCTGGTGCAGGCGGGGTGCAGGCCATCGCCTGCCGCACAAACTCACCTGTATTTGGCAGAGAACAGATACCTGTAGTGGCGGGGGATGTTTGGTGATGGAATGGAGAGGTGTTGCTTTTGGGATAATCACATTAATTCTATGATGTCTTGTTGTTTTCCGGTGTGTTTCATGTTTCATTTTTGTTTTGAGGTGGGATGATGGCGTCGCAGTGATGATTATATTATGATTTCGTAGATTAGGCTGGTATAGATACTGGCAGGGGTTTTATTCTTAGATAGATTAGTTGATTAATAATGGGGTCAGTTTGGGATGTGTATGGTGTGTTTGATTGTTGATCTAGAGGGTTGATTTTGGAGTCAGAGACGCAGTTCTCTGCCGGATGAGAGGGTTCACAGGTATTTGGCCGAGTCCAGATACCTGTGGAGTTGATGGGGGTCAGGCAGAGCTCTCCAAGGATGGGGTTAAAGGGATGATTACATTTACCCTCTTGTGTCTTGATGGAGTGGTTTGTGGATTGTGATTGTTGTTTTGGTGTTGGGGTTATTGATTAACTTTGGAGTGAGATGGAGGTTGCATTAGATTTGGGTGATTTTATTTGGTGTGATGTGTTTTTCGTGTGGTTTGGTTTAGATTTAGTTGATTTTGGTAGTTTATTTACATTGCATTGATTTTAGTTTGTTGATTTGTTTGTTTTGGTGTGGTGTTGGGATTGGGGTCCTCTTCAGGGGGCCCACCTGGAGTTCAGCTGTTGGTTTCGACCGATCTTTGATCGGTCGAGAGAGGGAGTGAAGGAAAATACACACGTTTAGAAGTTCTATATGGTAATCTCATTTGAATCGAATACACTACTGTATATGATTAATACACAAGTGCTTTATAATCAAGGTATTCACAACTGTTTTACATATGTTTATGCAATTAGACAACATTATAAGACATACTTTTAGATCTAACGAACAGGATGTTCAGAGGCAGATAACATGCTAAGCGGGCAGTTGCCCTTTGTGCTTCTCTTGGCCTTCTGAGGAGATCAGAACACACAGACACACAAACACAGGAATCATACTAAAATAAGTGGTACTTATGAACCACACACATACTAGGATCTAGACATTAACTAATTTACATTAATATCGCACACAGGACACATCTAATGGTACATTTCTAAAACTCTCTTACTGAGCAGATAAGCAGAACAAAGAACACAGTTTCGAGAGACTTCTCACCAAAGCTATAAATTTACAAGGTCATAGAACTGACAAGCAGAAAGGCTCCAGGACGCCTTATCAGTGCTCTGAGCCAATCAGAGACCAGAGAAGCTCAAACGGCAGCTTCATACTCCAAAACATCTCAGATATCGTCAGCACTTTTTGAAGAACCTCGCCTAGGACAGGTCTGTCAAAATGCTCACAATTCTCTGTGCACAAAGAATTGCATATTCATGCTGTAACTCTGTTAACCTGTAAACCTGTGTTTCTGTCAATAAATCTTCATCATTTTCCTAAGAGAGACTGGTCATTCGAACACCTCATGAGAAATCCCTTCACGGTCCATCAGTTGACCTCATGTTATGTGACCTATGTCAGTCCGTCAGTTGACTTCATGTCATGTGACCTGTGTCTGTCCGTCAGGTGACAGACAACAATAGGTCAAGCATGTTTTAGAACACAGCAATGGGCCACCTGCATGTGCCGGCACGCACCGTATATACAAGTGCCAAGGACAAGGAGAGAGACAGTACTTGTAAGCAAAATAATTTATTTGACAGAACATCAAAGTTACAGGATAGTCAGCACAGCAGAATGAGACAATTTTATGCATAAAACTGTTCTGGAGCAGACAAAGCTTTCCGTTCAGTGGATATCCCAAAATGTTCAACTGTGAGATAACTTCAGGGTCTGTTATGTGTGAATTCAGGTCAGGGCCTCTCTTCTGACTAAGGGGGGAAGTGCAAGCAGAGTCTTACTTACCTGGTGGAAACATTGGAATGCAGTTTGTGCAGTCTGGTGTGGTGGGGGTGTCTGAGTTGTGTGCACGCATATTTATAACAAAAGGCAGTTAATGGCCCACTAATGTGGACCCACTAATGGTTGGTTTGGACTAAGGGTCTTTTGACCCTCTTTCAGGACTTCTGGGGGGAGGTCGAAAATCCTGGGACTTCTAGTGTTAAGCCTTTACCTCTATATTTCAAAATGCAGCAAAATTATACACACAATCTTGTTTAGTTTAAAGAGAAAAATGTAAAACCAGACAACATAAATGTACATTTCTCCTGTTAATTTACAAATGATAATTGAAAAGAAATACATACCAAAAGCATCTCTGTGGTTGCCAAACACTGAGCAGCAAACAAAGGTAAACAGCTGCTGGTACTAATTAAAGCTTACTACCTGAAGGCCAGGTAGCCACACCTACATTTCTGGCACAACATTGCCATCTCCTGTGCAACCAGTGTAACTACTAAAATAAATTAAATCACAGATTGAACAGTAAATGAAACAGAGATAATGATGTAACAAAACACTTACTGCATATGCCACTTTGCCTCTATATATCATCAACTACCTCAAACATATACTGTGTACATTAACTCATATGCTGCTTTGCCACTCTTTGCAAATGTCAATGCCAGAACCTTCAGTTTATTTTATAGATATACTTTCTATACTTTTTATACTACTACTGTATGCAAAAACTCAGGACAGTATTACACTTTTATTATTTCATTTTATGCTTATGTTCATTAAATGTTTAGTGTTTTAGTGTTGGTGTAAATTTTCATACTTTTATACTACTATGCAAAAACTCAGGACAGTGTTACACTTTTACTATTTTATGCTTATGTTTATTAAATGTTTTAGTGTTTTAGTGTTTAAATGGTTACTGTTGCACCGAGGGACTGAGAGAGAAACGCAATTTCAATCCTGTGTATGTCCTGTACATATTGCAGTTCTGACAATAAAGTTGACTTTGACTTTGGTGATGGTGGCCTCATCCAGGTTGGAGGGGCAACAAACTGTACACGAGCAGGTGTGGAGCTGGATGCGGCTGCGGATGATGGCGGCACAAGTCTGGCAGGTGTGGAGCTGGATGCGGCTGCGGATGATGATGATGTGGATGACTGAAAGGCAGTATCACTTTGCTCTGTCTCAATGGTGGCCAAAGTCATATCAAGAAACTCCTCCTCCTCAGCTTCAGTAAAACCTTCATCCACCTCGACATCTGCTGTCTCTGATTCTTCAATAGCCACTTTGTAATCAGTTGATCCTGTATTGAACGCCTTTTTTGATTTCATCATGTCCTGGATGACTGAGAATCTTCACCAGCACACTTTGTAATCCTGAAGAACTTTACCAGTATGCTGGTATAGGTATTCTAATCCTATAAGTTCACCTGCCAAATACAAAATGGAATCAGTAAAAAAATTTTGCTGTAGTCCATAAAAATTTTAACAAAGTTAAATACAATAAATAGGGGTGTAACGATACATAAAACTCTCGAGACGAGATGAGACAAATTACAGAGTTTGCGAGAACGAGACAAGATTTTAATATTAGTTCAAGAAAACTTCAAAGATCGGTTTTATGCCGCAAAAAGGCTTTTATTCTGTTTTAAAATGTATTACAAACTGAACTGATGTCTTCATTTTACTGAATGAATCTCCTTACACCTTAGAACGTTCAACTTTGTTTAAAAAAAAAGATATTCACGCAGGACTTTACATAAATTGAACATAAATATAAAACAAAATAAACATTCCTTTTCTTGCAGTGCTTACATATTGTCCGTATCTTGTTTGTTGCTCTTTCGCCATTTATCGTTTCTATTGGAAATCCAAAATGCTGCCAAACAAATGATTTAAAAGTAGTTGGGGCGTCTTCTATAGCAACTTCATCTGGCGAAGCCATGCTGTCCGTGACGCTGACTTGCTAGGGGCTCTGCTAGCATTAGCGAGACAACGTTACCTCTCAACAAGAGATATCGCGGGAGTTTAATATCACGAGATTTCGTACAACGATATCTCGTTACACCCCTAACAATAAAGTATCTTTACCAGTGTATTTTCTTGGCACGACATAAGGAAGAATCTTCTTGCCCATAATCTTTTCTGAAAGCGTGTTAGCAGCATAACGAAGTAGATTGTTGTATGTGGTTGGCTGCTGCTCACTTGTTGTCGCTGCCACAGCTCGGTCTTCATTCCACCTTGACAATCCGTCCAAAAGATAGGCCTGGTAGAAAACATCACTTGCCAGTGTACCTGTGAAGTAAATTCAGAAGGAAAACACAACATATGTGAATTAATATCTTTAGATTTATTCCAATGTCAGAACTGTTAACTGATTTAGAAAGTATAATTGCTGGATTTGAATGAATTTCTAATTACCAGGGATGAATCGATTCTGGTGCAGATGAAATGACTCCAGTGATGTTGACCCTCTGGCACAGCGGTAAGTTGGCAGACGGTGGCCCCCCTTCACAACCGTTCCTGTCTGTAAATAAAGCTGGACACCTGGAGGATCCTGGATACATGCGATGTGCTTCTGCTGAGATGTTTGGATTTCCCTCATCCGAGCGGAGTTGATGAGTGGCACTCCAAGTGTGTCACGCCCATTGTCCCCTTCAAAGGCCTGGATCAGACTCTCAATTAGGGTCAGGGTGTCTCTGGTTCCACGAGTGGTTCTTTTGCAGTGTAGGGCTAGTTCACTTTGAGTGATGGAACGGTTTACATCTGCCTCTGAAGGACTTCTGTTGTCCGCTTCTAGCTCTGCACGCTTGGCCCTCTTTAATGCCTGGTACCCACTGCACAACTCGAAACGCGCCTGCCGCCCCCTTTTGGCCGTTTGACAGGGTCCCACTGCCACTGAAGACCGTCTGATGACGTACACTAGGGGGTAGCAGAGGGAGGGGGAGTAGCTCGTTTTCCGGGTTCATTTGTTATGTTAACTGCACCTCCGACGGTCTTCAATGAGATTAAAACTTTTTTTTTAATGTTTGGGGTGATCTACACTGGAGAGGACAGCAGCCTGTCAGCAGCAACTGTAAAAATGCCACATTTCTTACCGGAGTTTGGTTCCAATTCATGGAGGGTCGATCCGGTAAGTTTAAAAAGTTTTAAAAAAGTCCCGTTGTGGTTGTGTAATCAGATAGCAGAGGCTCTCCCCACTGTTTGCTGGACGCGTTGAGCCTCCAGAGATGGAATTTAATGGCGTTGGCAGTTCGACGCCGACGCGCGCGTGCGTGTGCAGGCTGCCACCGCTTCGATCATTCGAATCGCGCAGCTTCCTGGTTCGCCGTGACTCAACGCGTCTCCTCAATAGACTTTGAATGTAAACCGGCCGCTTCAGCCGCCCGAAACCGGGGGCAGTGGGTACCAGGCATGAGGCGGTCAGATCCTTGTCCCACATGAAAATGCACCTGCTGAGGCGACTCATGAAAGCAGCGTACAACTGGAGGGAATCAGTTGTAATTCCCACAGAAAACCTCTGCATAAAGTGCCAGATGTCAAATTCAAGATCTTTTTTATTGAATTTTTTCATTTTTTTTTCAAACAACAACAAACAAAAAACAAAAAACAGTCAATTTGAGTTGTAACATGTACATTATAATCCACACCAAAGGAAGAAAAAAATAAAAAAAAAAATAATAATAATAATAACATAGAAAATAATCCCTACCCAATCACTGCCAAAAGAAAAGGGAAAAAAATAAATAGAAGGTAAAATAGCCAAGAGACTGCATTAACCTGAATGAGTTGTGTTGTCAGAGAGACTGGAACAGATTCAGGAAAGGTCCCCAAACATTCTCAAATTTACCCTCTTTCTGTTGGAGTGTGAATCTGATTTTCTCCAGCTTTAAACAGGACATGATGTCAGCCAACCACTGAGCGTGAGTGGGTGGAGACGGTTCTTTCCACCTAAGCAAAATAGCTCGTCTGGCCAGGAGAGAGGTGAACGATATTACATGTTGTTGGTTTTTATTTAGGTTTGTCATGCCCTCTACAAGACCAAACAGAGCAATCAGTGGGTCAGGGTTCAGACGTGTATCTAGTACACGTGATAAAGTCTGAAAGATTTCCCGCCAATATTTGTTCAGAGATGGGCAAAACCAAAACATATGGGAGAGAGAGGCTTCAGCATGTTTGCATCTCACACAGTATGGGCTGACATCAGGATACATAGAGGACAATTTCAGTTTAGAGATGTGAGCTCTGTGCACCACTTTAAATTGTATTAGACAATGTCTAGCACAGAGAGAACTGGAGCTCACCAGTTTGAGTATGGAGGTCCAAGAGTCCTCTGAAATAGAGGAGCCGAGATCCTCTTCCCAAGCAGCTTTGATTTTATCTGAGGAAGCACGCTTCAAATCCAATAGTTTACTGTAAATGAATGAAATGGACTGTTTTTTATTTGGGTCTAGAGAAAGAATAGTGTCAACAATACTGCTATCAGTTGAAATGGAGAGGCTGGACAAATGAAGAGTAATAAAGTGCCGTATTTGGAGATACCTAAAAAAATTGGACTGGGGAAGACTAAATTTTTCACATAGTTGTTGAAATGAAGCTAAAGTGTTATTGAGAAACAAGTCATTGAAGCGTACTATACCCCTTCTTTGCCATTCTTTAAAAACAGAGTCCTGAGATGAGGGTTTGAAAAGTTGGTTAGACATAATAGGGCTATAAAGAGAGAAACTAGAGAAATCAAAATATTTACGAAATTGTGCCCAGATTTTTAGTGAGTGTTTTATAACTGGATTTATAACAGTTGTAAGTGGTGGAAGCGGGAGTGAGGATCCCAAGAAAGCCACGGAGGACCATTTCCCAGAACACTGTGACTCCATCTCTACCCAGTCAGGGCTGTCAGGCCTGTTGTAATAGAATGACCAGAATGCTAGACAGTGCAAGTTTGCTGCCCAATAGTAAAAGCGGAAATTTGGAAGGGCAAGACCGCCTGCGGCCTTAGTTTTTTGGAGATGTGTCTTATTTAAGCGTGGACGTTTTCCTTGCCACAGATATGATGAAATGATGGAATCTAACTGAACAAAGAATGAACCAGGGATAAAAACAGGAATATTTTGAAAGAGATATAAAAACTTAGGTAAAGTGACCATCTTGACTGAGTTAATACGGCCTATGAGGGAAGTGGAAAGCGGTGACCATCGGGATAATGCCTGCTTTGTCTGATTCAACAGAGAGACAAAGTTTTCTTGATATAAATCTTTATACCTCCTCGTAACTGTAACACCCAGGTAAGAGAATTTTATCTTCTCAATTTTAAAAGGCCATTTACTAAAGTCAAGAGTCTGCGCCAGGGTATTGACAGGGAAAATTACACTTTTACTCAGGTTTAATTTGTAACCAGAATTTATTCCAAATTCCTCAAGTAATGATAAAACGGAGGGCAGCGTGTCAGTCGGATGAGAAATGAAAAGTAAAAGGTCATCAGCATAAAGGGAGACCTTGTGCTCCATATCGCCTCTCCAGATTCCTGAAATTGTGTCACAGGACCGCAAAGCAGTGGCAAGAGGTTCAATTGCCAGGTCAAAGAGCAAAGGGCTCAGTGGGCATCCCTGGCGAGTTCCTCGATGTAGACTGAATGGTTTTGATATCTGAGAGTTGGTCCGAATGGTTGCGGTGGGATGTGAATAAATTAATTGCACCCATGTAATGAAATTGGGGCCAAAACCAAATTTGTCAAGAACATTAAACAAGTAGTCCCATTCAACCCGATCAAATGCTTTCTCCGCATCAAGGGAAATAACACACTCGGTAACAGTATCCGAAGGAGAATAAATAATGTCCAAAAGTCAAGTCAAAGTAAAAGTCAGCTTTATTGTCAGAACTGCAATATGATACACAGAATTGAAATTTCGTTTCTCTCAGTCCCTCAGTGCAACAGTAACTATTTAAACATTGAAACACTGAAACATATAATAATAGACATAAGCATAAAATAGTAAAACTGTGACACTGTCCTGAGTTTTTGCATAATGGTATAAGAGTATAAAAATTTACACCAACTCTAAAACTAAAACACTAAACATTTAATGAACATAATACTGTCCTGAGTTTTTGCATACTAGTATAAAAAGTATAACTATAAAATAAACTAAAGGTTCAAGCATTGACATTTGCAAAGTGGCAAAGCAGCATATGAGTTAATGTACACAGTATATGTATGAGGTAGTTGATGTTGTTATAGAGGCAAAAGTGGCATATGCAGTAAGGCACATTGGGCATCCTTAAATAAGGCTGGTCAGAGAATACTGTATATGTATCAGCAGTGGTGTAGATATAAAAGTAGTGGAAATGTAAACAGTAGTAATAAATGTAAGCAGTAGTAATAAATGTAAACAGTATTAATAAATGTAAACATTGAATGTAACCAGTAGTATGACTATAGGCAGTGATGTAATACAAACATTAGTGCAAATATGAGAAGTAGTGCAAACTGAATGAGCACATGACCGAGAGTTTAGTGAATAACCCGTTTGATGACACAGAGTCCAGTGTTAAAATCTTTGTGTTGTGTGGTAATGTGTGAGAAAGTTTTTTAGTGTTAAGGCAGTTCAAATGGGAGGGGGGGCAGAGCAGGCAGAGTGTTTAGCATCCTGACTGCCTGATGAACAGAGCTGTCACTCAGTCTGCTGGTTCGAGCCTGGAGACTTCTCAGTCTCCTCCCTGATGGCAACAGGCTGAAACAGCTGTGTAGTGGGTGTGTGGGATCACCTGCCATGCAGTGGGCTTTCCGAGTGAGGCGTTTGCTGTGTAAGTCCTGCAGTGAGGGCAAGGAGGTGCCGACGATCTTCTCAGCTGCTCTCACGATGCGCTGGAGGCTCTTGCGGCATGATGCAGTACATGCACCAAACCACACAGTGATGCAGCTGTCAGGACACTTTCTATGGCACCTCTGTAGAAGGTGCACATGATGGGGGTTGAAGCTCCAGCCCTTTTCAGCTTGCGGAGAAAGTAGAGACGCTGGTGAGCCTTCTTGGCCAGTGATGCAGTGTTCCTGCTCCAGGACAGGTCCTCTGAGACATGCACTCCCAGGAACTTGGTGCTGTCTACTCTCTCCACTGCGGTGCTGTTGATGGTCAGAGGGGCATGTTGGGCATCCCTCTTCCTGAAGTCCACAACAATCTCCTTTGTCTTCTCCACGTTGAGAGTGAGATTGTTGTGTCCGCACCACAAGGCCAGGCGGCTCACCTCGTTCCTGTAGTCCGTCTCATCGTTGTTGCTGATGAGACCCACCACTGTTGTGTCGTCCGCAAACTTGATGAAGTGGTTGGAGCTGTATGATGGTGTGCAGTCGTGTGTTAGCAGGGTGAATAGAAGGGGGCTCAGCACACATCCTTGTGGGGCCCCTGTGTTCAATGTGATGGTGCTAGATGTGTTACTCCCGACCCGTACTGTCTGTGGTCTCCCGGTCAGGAAGTCTAGCAGCCAGTTACACATTGAGGTGTTCAGCCCCAGACTGTCCAGTTTAAGGATGAGCTGTTGGGGGATGATGGTGTTGAATGCTGAGCTGAAGTCGATGAACAGCATTCTAACATAAGAGTCCTTCGTGTCCAGATGTGTGAGAGCTGTGTGGAGGGCAGAGGAGATGGCATCGTCGGTTGAGCGATTAGGTCGGTATGCAAATTGGAAGGGATCCAGGGAGGCAGGGAGGACAGATGTGATGCTTTTCATGACTAGCCGTTCAAAGCACTTCATCAGGATGGGGGTGAGTGCTACTGGGCGATAGTCATTGAGGCATGCGGGCGTTGCCTTCTTTGGGACAGGGATGATGGTGGTGGCTTTGAAACAGGTGGGGACGATGGCCTGGCTCAGTGAGATGTTAAAGATGTCCGTGAAGACCGCTGCGAGTTCCCCTGCACAGTC